>JAAAKO020030713.1:0-13379 GCA_010015015.2 Bolitophila cinerea | reverse complement strand
AAGGCTCTGTGAACTATAGTACACAACTTTATCCTGACTTTTAGGTTATCCGGTTAACCTCTAATATTTTACAGCCCTAGATTTATACCCATGCTCACTTTTAGTTTGAAATATCCCGTTATTGACAATTCTAAGTATTGAATGTCAAATAATGTGGGATTAAATAAAAAAAGTGAAGTTAAATATGTTTGTTCTCAATTGATTCGACACATTTTTGGGGTTAGGTACGAAATAACGGAAATCAAAATCCCGGAAATGGCAAAATCCCGGAAAATCAAAATTCCGGGTAATATAAAAGTCCCGGAAATCAAAATCCCGGAATACCAAAATCCCGGAAATGACAATATCCGGGGAATGACAAAATCCCGAAAATGACAAAATTCCCGACAATAAGTTTATAAAATAATTAAATTTAAAAATACCACATTTAGCTTTACCCAGAACGGGTTGTAAATAAATTAGGGATTTTGTCATTTCCGGGATTTTGATTCCGGAATTTCGTCATTACGGTATTTTGATTTTGAGAGTTTGTATTCCGGGATTTCGTACCCAACCCACATTTTTGATGTTGAGATTGAGCCAATTCCTATGAATCCGCGCTTGTGTCAAAAGACATTTTTGATTGTATGAATACACCCAATAGGTGGCGCTGGTATAGAGTTATTTCAAATTTGCATTTATACGGGGTGATTTTGGAAATTATATTTTGGTGAATGATTCAGGGTTCAAAAGTACGAATTTCTAAAACACGTGTCTACCTTGTCTACAATCCAAATCCATTATTTGCTCAGGCAGATTCGTAACGGACCAGACCTGTCGTCTGTCGTCTGGGATGTGCATTTGTAGTGCCGTCTTGTCGCTCGTTGTCTCGAGCCTATTTTTTTAGGGATCAGCTTTTAAAAATAACTGAAATTGGTTCTATAGTGAAATTGGTTTTCGAGGATAGGATTGCTTTTGCAGTAGTTTCACTAAAGTATTTCTGGACATAGGGATAATACCTATAGTATAAGTTTTTCAATCTATTGTGCATGTTGCTATATTCATGGAGAATGCACGGGTTACAGCTGGCATCAGCTGGCATCAGCCTAGCTTAGTTTTTGGGGTTAGTTTGCTTTTTTATTATACGATACAGTTATTGTGTCTTTCCAAACTAGCTACTGATGCTATTGCCCACTGATGATGACTTGATGGGGGACCGACTTCCTTTGAAGACGATTCCAGCACTTAGGTCAAAGTGATTGGCCCATTGTATTATAAATGTGGCCCACAGGCAAATGTATTTTTTTTTGTGACATTTTTACATTTTGATTACGAAACAGTGCGTATCGGAATACTGAGCGCTGATATTCTGTTTTGACAATATTTTGAAACCTGAAAGTCTATCTTTAAGTTCGCGATGCTCTGTAACTGCTATCTAGGCCCAACGACTGGTCAAAAAAAGCCATCCTCACATCTTTGGTTTTGGCAATATAATATTTTACATGCTGAGAAACGACTTTTTTTAATAAGTGAATGATATAAAAACGATCAACTCTCCAAACCAAAAACGCTAGAGTCTAAAGTACTTAGGTGCTTGTTTTCGGCTACCTTAGAGCTGGCTCTCAGCTAGAGCGGAGTCTAAAATTACAACATAATTCGTTTAGAGCGGCCGAGGCAAGTTAAACAGAATTATAGAATATACGTAATACCTCGTAATTTTGGGTAATATATTGCGAATTTCAAATTATTTTGCGAATATCGGTAATATCTGTAATATATCGCGAATATTTTGTAATGTTTAGTAATTTTCTATAATATGTGTAATATTTTGTAATATTCGAATTATTAATAAATTATCATAACCACTGTAGAAAATGTCTGTAAGAGCGATCGAGTTAAATCGAGTCAAATCGAGTGAGTTTTCGTACGTGCATAAATTGTTGGTCTCACATAAGCTATAGAAGTGTTTTGTTTTTTTTTTGGAATAAAATTAATGAAAAAGCAACATACCACAAATTATTACCATTAATTGTATTTAAAATGTTGAAAACACATTTTTTTTTAAATTTTTTAGCAAAATTATATTATATTTTATATTTTGCTGTAATAGTACGAAATAAATGACAAAATATTACGTAATTTCACGAAATATTACATAATGCACGTAATATTTTGAATTATATGTAATATTTCGTATTATTTTGCAAATATTGGTCGTATTTTTGTAATATTTTGCAATTTTTGGTAATATTTGTAATATTTCGTGAATTTCTGTAATATAATCAAAATAAATAAAACGGTGTACAATAAAATTGATAGTGATTTTCCCCGCGAGAGCGGCTTTAATAACCTAGTTCTGAATAAAATTCTAAGTTGAATAAACACATATATTTGATTAATAATATGTATCAAAGATCGAAACGAAGTGTTTTTTCTCATTGCATAATATTTCACTCGCAATCAATATAAATTACTTCATAATATTACGTTTTATATGCATATATTTGTACAGCATTCTCGAGCAACCGTTGATGTCTCACTCATTGTCTTCGAAAAAGCGTGAGCGCAAGAAAAAGGCAAATAATATACATCTGTACACTTTTTGTGGATATATATATATTCAAAAGTATATTTCACGTTCATTTTCGTATATTCATACAATATATATATATACAGATATATGTCTATATATCTATATATTATATAAATAAGTCCGGTAATTGAAATATAACTCACACGCGCGCATTCGCATCGTGACAGTCTCTGTTATTTTATCTCAAACCGCGTACGTGCAATTGATTTACAAGCAAAGAATAAGCTTTTGCAAACGCATCCGCAAAACGCACGCGCGCGCACGAACAGAAGTTCATAAATATAAATGTGCAAATGATTTATGACAATACGTATAACCGATAAAATAATATATAATTGTATTTGCTCCTTGCTTTGGTTTTCTTTCACTCAGACGCACACGCAGTCGCACAGACACAGAAACAAACGCACGCAAAAACAGACGCACACACACATTGTGCGATTCAGAGGTGTCAGCCGCTGCAAAATCTCCGGCGGTTGTGAATTTGTAACTGAATATTTTCAGTGTACTGAGCCAATAATATTAAAAAAAAATAATATATCGCCGATTTTAGCGTACCGTGTTTTAAAAAAAGAGTTGGAAGCCGACCGTCCAACGGGCCAACCAGCTAACCGTCTAACCGGCCAAAAGCCAAACCGTCTAAAAGGCCAACCGTCTAACCGTCCAACACGCCAACCGTCCAACCAGTCAACCGTCCAAGCAGCCAACCGTCCAATCAGGTAACCGTCCAATCAAGTAACCGTCCAACCATCCAAACGACCAACTGGCCAACCGTCCAACCAGCCAACCGTCCAACCGGCAAACCGTCCAACCGGCTAACCTTCCAACGGGCCAACCGTCCAACCGGCCAACCGTCCAACCAGCCAGCCGTCCAATCGGCTAACCGTCCAACCATCCAACCGTCTAACGGAAAAACCGTCCAACCGGCTAATCATCCAACCGTCCAACCATCCAACCTTCTAACGGAAAAACCGTCCAACCGGCTAATCATCCAACCGTCCAACCAGCCAAACGTCCAATCGGCTAACCGTCCAACTGGCCAACCGTCTAACCGTCAAACCAGCCAACCGTCCAACCAGCCAACTGTCCAATCGGCTAACCCTCCAACCAGCCAACCGGCCAACCTAAAGAAAAGAAACAACAAACAGCCGTCCCCGCCAAAATAATTTTTTTTCGTACAGCCGGCTGACACCTCTGCTGTAATTGTTTTCTTGAGCAAGGAATCTCCCCTTGAGTGAGTGCATCGCGCGCGCAAATGAATTTGTCATATCGCTCGGGCTCTCTCCCTCTACCAAACATGATAAATGCGTTCGCGCACAATTATCGAACAACAACTCAATTTGAAAAGGGTGATAAGTCAACCGCACAATTATTAAACAATTATCCAATTTATGATTGTGTGCACACACACACACACACTTACACACAGATACACTGTATGCGATGTTTATTATTTATATAGGGTATAGAAATAAAAAAAACCGCCGAAGCTGTTGCTGAGATTTGATTAATGGTGATTTGATAATTTGTAGCACTCACAGCCACACAAAAAAAAATGGAATTTGACCCTTTTCCTGTAGAGGGTTTCAAGGGATGTCGTCGCATCATTTCGGTTCCTTTTTATATAGTTCTATATTACTCATTAATTCGGTTCGTTTGCGTGAGATTGTCGAGCTTGTCGAGATTGTCGTATGTGCGTAAGTGGCGTACGTGCCAAAATCCAAATTGCAGACTAAAACTTAAAGTGTCAACGCGATAATGATCATAACCTAGAACTATTTGTCACTCCCATTCGCGCCATGTCTAAATCCAATATTACATAGTGATTGATTGATTAATCCCAGTTCGAGCGCATGTTAATATCAATTTCAATTATATATACAATCAAGACAGCAGGTTTTATATCGTATGTATGGCCAATTTAACAAACAACAGCAACAACAACAACAAAAACATGTAACGATTAATACAATGTAAGTGCGCGGTTTTTTTAATCATAATTGATCGGTCGTGAAAATACCGCGAAAATGTGACATCGAACAATGATGAATGAAATTAGATACGATCGGCCTTACATGTATACTATATCATATCTATGTGTGTGTGTGTGAGTCTTTAAAATCACTAGTTAGATGATTCAACTATTTTTATAGTTTGACGTTGCGGAATTTGTAATTTATCAACCTTTTTTGCCAAAAATGTTGTCGGTAGATATAATGCAATCAATCACTCCGAAAATTTATGGTTTCCGGAAAACCGATTTCCGAGCTTTTTGCCAGAGATATTATAAAAAAACATAAATTGTATATACAAACGCCTTAAAATCCATCTAACCTATAAGTGACCTAAATAAATATTGTGCAAGAGTATATTTGGACAGGTGTGGTTTAGCATTCGAATTCAGTTTTTTTGGCAAAAACAAATCAAAGTTTAATTAAATCGGCGCGCACACACAAAAACACACACGCAGACACACAGACACACATTTGATCTTCATAAACACACTTGCGCGGTGTGTCTAAAGTGGTGTTGACATACACTCACGGCTCAGTTCAAACGAAATTATTCGTTCGTAATTGATAATTATCTACTTTGCATAAAACAACACCAAACATTTATGCAAACTATATAAACTTGGTGAAGAGCAAATAGAGAAGTGATATTATACCAATTTGGGAGAATCACACTGCGAGGCCAAATTCATATCGGTTGGCCCAAATTTGTTTAATTGAATCGAGTGCTAGATTTGCGATATATAACTTTTAAGTGTTTTCAAATAAATTTCTAATTTATAGACACATACACTCAATTTCTAAGGCAAAAGTATTGTCATATTTTTGATTATCGTTTATATAAGTGTAAAACAAATTAGTAAATCATGAATATCAACAAGATTGGATTGAGAGGCCAAAATAAACCTAATAATGACATAACCTTCAAAGTGCAAAGCTATATAACACAAAAAAGGAAAGACTCTGTCGCCAACACACCAACTGTCATCAACTGTCGACGCAATTAAATGGCAGCTGGCAGAAAAACAGCAGTAAGTAGCAGTTTTCACAGCCCGTGTAATCGTAGCATAAGTCAGGGGCGGGGTGAGAGTCTGGTAAATATCGCGAGGGACCAGTAACAAATCCGATTTCGTGCAATTTTGCTTGTGTAACTAAACAATGAATGAGAACCTCATTTGTGGCTGCTACTACGTTAATATCCTGTGATTTGCTATTAGGCTCCAAAAATTACGAAACTTCACCACATCGGATGTGTCCACTACATAAAAAATAGGTTTGGATTACTTCTGGTTGCTTTGAAGTGATGTATCAATTGGATGTGTTTACTTGCTGGTCCATCGTTGGTTGACAGTCAAGCTTTTCTCGTGATGAGAATGAGCGATACCGTTGTAGCCCCTGTTTTGGATTAATTCTCTCCTAAGACCCTGGAATTTGATCATAGACTACGTGGGTTCTAAACACTGCAACTTCTGAATGTTGTAACTCGCTAAGCCCATCGCCCGTTGGAAGTCTGCCTTTTCTTTTGACGAGGATGGCCGACCACTTTGTACTTGTTTGTATAGAAGCATAAGCATCTGCCAAATTTCTCCTTACCTCTTTTTGCCTTACGTTCTTGTGGAGCAGAGAAGTCATGGGGGATTCTCCTCTCGGTGGACCCTTACGAGTAAGATGGAGTATTTAAAAGTTGGGTTTTGGTACTGTATTACCATCTTAACTCGTTTTACGTACGTTTCACCCGTCCCCTTCTGTCTTTGTTACGTTCGTAGTTCGATCCTTATACCAAACTGATTTTCGGTAGCGAGCTACTAAACTGACTCTCTTTTGGTTTCATTCAATCGGTTGGGACCTTACGTGTAACAACCTTAAACTGAAGATTTAACTTGCAGAGGATTAACTAAAAACGGTTCCTCTGTTGTTTAGACTTTGAATTTGACCATTATAATACCACGGTTTTATTTTTAGCTAATAGATTGCAGTAATATATCGATTTATGATGTCTGATATGAAGATTACGTACAGTAGAGTAGCAAGAATTCCTCCTTGAGGTACTCAAGCAGAAATGGAGAAGTCATGGGATGTGTTTTTTCCCGAATATTACACAAAAGGTTTCGTCAACATCGTCAACATCAACTTGCAAAGGTGCCTGGAAAAAAACATGAGCGTCTATGCGTGTCAGCGAACTTCTTAAAAGTTTGGTTATCCAGCTCCTACAGTGCAATTTCCCAGTATCTGCCGCGAGCTATGTATACCCGGTCAACTAAGATCTTTGAAAGGCACTTCAGTTGGCTCGACACTTGTCATTGACGTCTGAGCCAATAATTTTCCATAATCAATGCGAGTACATCGGATGAGAGAGGCATCTTCGTATTTCTTTGAATTTCCACCTTAGGGACGATATCATCGATGTATCGGTCATGAGTTCGGTCAGTTTATCAACTGTTTGGTCAATTTAACTCGTACACATGTTGTGGTGATTTGGGATACTTATGTTTACCAGTTCAGAATACACTGCTCTGTTGAATAGGCTCCAGTTTGTTTTACCAAATACTGGGACGATAGAAATGGGCACAGTGAGAATGCTTCCAGAAATACATACTCGAAGTTCCACCGCTTTATGGTCAGCTGGGAAATCCAAAACAGAGTGAAGACTTTGATAAATATTTGCAGGAAGCCCCAGATCCTCATTTATATTAAATAAATTTAGAAAAGAGGACTAGGTGCCTATGTGGAAGGTGGGTTTCTGGAAGTGAGCTATTCTGTTACTAAGAAAGCATCCATTTTGAAATAGCCAGTTTTGAAGAGCAGCTGTGTCACTGCTACAATTGTTCGAATTTCGCCAGTGATCGTGTCTTGCGTTATAGTTACCTCCCATGATGAGTGAACAATTTCCAAAGTTGGCACATGCATCTACAATGATGATGATGATCTTCTCCATAAGACAAGACTTGGATTCAGTTCGCCAGTGCGTATCATTGTGCAACTGCCATGTACGTGGTCCTCCTGATATGTCGCAGGACCACATTCGTGCATCTGTCTTCCATCGCGTCGAACGTGTGGTGCCCGATGTCCGTAGTTTGAATGAACTCACGGGTTTTTAAAAAGTTGAGTTTGTTAAAATTTGTGAACACTTTGAGTTCACGTGCTTAAAAGAGCGAAGTTCTTGTGTCCATATCATAGGCCGCGATTGGAGAAGGCTTATGGCGGATGTGGAAGGCATACATGTTGTCTGGCGAGTCGTGGTTTGCGCCTTCAACGGTTTAGGTTTCGGTACCTGACACAACCGCAAAGGACGAACTGCCGTTGGGCAGCTGCGCGAAACGAGCAGCCGATGCGGATATCACCGAACAACACGGTGATACCTCGGTACCGCAGCAGATGCCACGGAGAACACAACCACAAAATTCTTAGCAAACGATATGGGGGGTCACAGTTGGCACCAGTACAGAACGACCAGATGTTGTGGGAGCTTATGCTGTTCTTCTAATACCACAGCAGTTTCCACTGAGGGCGCACCCATTACAGGAGAAAATAAGGAGACCACGCAGTGGATACCTAAAATGTACGAACAGCCGATTTACACATGGCACCACCACAGCATCAACCTAGTGGATCGACTGCTTCGACGGGGGGTTTGACGTCACATTTTCGGATTTGGCTAAAGCTCTAATCGCTGATTACGAAGCTACATTTGTGAGGTAGACGTTCTAACTGAATTGGTAATGTCAAAACGAGCACCAACAGATCACTTCCAAGACTTCTGTTTTCGGATGGGTGCATTCGAACGACGTGGAGGAATGTGCCATGCCATGATAATCGCGCATATCCTATATACGTGTACAATTATTCACTTCGGGATCAAAACGACATTAGACAGCTGGGAGTTTAACACGCTCAAAGATATTCAAGAGGCAGTAGCCAGATTTTTCCAAAACAATGAGGTTGTTACAGCTCTGGAAAATCCTCTACCAAAGCCTATGACTAAGACTGAAAGCGCACCGCCACCAAGAGTCCAAAAAAACATCAACCATGTTTTGTTATACTGGCCAAGCGCCCGGTCATAGAAGGGCAGATTGTCCACAGCAGAGCATCATAAAATGCGAACAGTGTCAACGAATTGGACATGAAGCCAAGGACTGACGTGTATTGCCCTTCCTGTAGTGGAAGTCAATGCGGGCAGAGCTGTAAGAGCAATCAAGTCAAATCGAGTGAGTTTTCTTACGACCGTAAATTTTTGTTCTCACACATGCTACTGATATTTTGGACTGGCGTAAGAAAACTCACTCGATTTGACTCGATTGTTTTTTGCAGACTTCGACTACTAATCGAATTCGGAAGGTTTCCGAATTGGAGGACGGTGCATCCAAAACGCTTTTGATTGTTGGCGGCCAGCCATTACATGAGAGCGTTCATAGACGGAAGCAGTCGACGATCGCTGAAAGGGCGTACACCATAGCCAAGGCCGTGGGCGGAATACAGCCATGCACTCCCTGCACAATACAAGGTTTGGGAGCAAAATCGGTCAACTGTAATCAGAAAGACTCAACGAATGTGATAGTTTTGACGGACGGGAGTGCTACAAAGAATTGCATCACGTCGATGATCTAACATCTGGGTACGGACGAAGTTTTGTTGGAGACCAAGCTACTGGGCAGCGGAGGAAGTCGGCTGGTGATAGGAATTCATTTGAATATAGACATTTCACCCAGAGGCTATGTATATTTTCAAATTAGAATTTTTATCTAGTATAGTATAGTATCTAAGACAAATTATCCACTTTTCTCTCTGCATAAGCCGCATGCATAATCTTGATTATACCAACAAAAATGTTTATTGGACTGTTCAAGATGCAGGTACCGGTTGAATAAATCGCTTGCAAACTGATCCGGGGATGATATACCCATCTTATTTTTGTTCAATAAATCTTTAGGGTTTTGAAGGAAAACGTGTTTTTCATAGAATTCCGATCAACGACGATATCTGATGTTGAGATGTAGTAAGAACTGAATTTGCAATAGTTGAATCTCAATATGACCATCTGATTCTTGCGAGTAATTTATAAATATTAGTGTATTTGCGTAATCGCTCCGGAAATATGGCAAATTTGAAATAACTGTACCCCAGAGCCTCCTATCAGGTCTCTGCATACATAAAAATAATTCTTATGACGAAACCTAAATGCATTCTGAATTACAGTCAAATTGCACTTAAAATAACAATTCTGGTATTAACTTGATCCATAAGCCATCTAGCGGCTCCAAAATGAATGAAAAACATAGAAGAGCCCAAACTGAACCTATGATTTAGATCTTCCACTTAAAATAACAATAATGGCAATAACTGGATCCCAATGCCATCTAGCGGCTCCAAAATGAATGAAAAACATAGAAGAGCCCAAACTGAACCTATGATTTAGATCTTGCACTTAAAATAACAATTATGCTAATAACTTGATCCTAACGCCATCTAGCGGCTCAAAAATAAATGAAAAACAAAGAAGAGTTCAAATTGAACCTATGATATAGATCTTGAACTTAAAAAGACAATTATGGTAATACCTTGATCACAACGCCATCTAGCGGTTTAAAAATAAATTAAAAACAAAGAAGAGCTCAAACTGAACCTATGATTTAGATCTTGCACTTAAAATAACAATTATGCTAATAACTTGATCGCAACGCCATCTAGCGGGTCTAAAATAAATGAGAATCATAAAAGGTCTCAAACAAAACCTATGATGTAGATCTTGCACTTAAAGAAACAATTATGCTAATACCTTGATCTCAACGCCATCTAGCGGGTCAAAAAAAAGATGAAAAACCTAGAAGAGCTCAAATTGAACCTATGATGTAGATCTTAGATTGATAGCTCTTCACTTTATTAATTCAAACTTTGACTAGCTTGTTGAGGAACAGTTTTTAAACTCCTAATTTAATAATGAAATATCTAAATGCCGATTGATAACATTAAGTGGATTGATAACTTCATGTTTGGCCACAATGATCTTTGGATAGGGAGTATTCATGCTAAATTTAAAAAAAATATATTGAAATAAAGACAACAGTCTCCAGATTTCCGCCGCATAATGACATATGAACTCGTTAATCCGTCGAATGTGCATTTGTGCAATGTGCATATTAAAAAAACGCCTCGCAAAATTGAAAGTCCAATTATTTGACAAACTTAAGTGGTATGTGTGCACGTCATCCGTTATTAATGTCCATAACCAGTTCCCGCGCTCACAGCCACCGCTCCGCGCACGCCGCTCGGCACTGCACTCCAAGTGCATGCGCGTGAAAGGATGCACTCGTTATTATTAAGACGTATATAAATATAAGACCCGCAGTGCAATTGAACGTGCGAGCGTTCGCACTTACAAAAGTGAGGCCCTCTTATCTGCACCACCAATATATTTTTTCTTTGAATTTATTTTCTTTCGGTTTATCGACTTTTGCAAGTGTGCGAGTGCCTTATCTTATTTAAGCGTCTCGCGCGCGCAATTTCTTAATTACATTTCCCCCCTGTGAACAGGTGGACTTTGGGTGTTGTGCGAGCACGAACGTAAAGCCGTGTGTGCGTGCGTGCGTAACCGGATTTTTGTTTTTTTTGGTTGTTGTTGTTAATTTTGTAGGCCAATTTTTGGACAATATTTCAGTAACCTAAAATGGCGTACAAGCGGGAAATTTGAATATAATTCACATTCAAAAATAGTGATGTTCTCTGATTTGGTGATAAATTTGCCAAATTAACTGAGGCTTCAAAAAACAGCGTCCGTGACACGTTAAAAATCATAACAAAATATAATATGGTGATATTTGTGATTGTGTGTGTGCGTGTGTGTGCGTGTGTGTGTCTCTCTGTGTATTGAAGGAATGTTGTGCGTAAAAATAAAATTTGCATTATTCGCTCGGATTTTCGTGCAGAAAACTCGTTTTGGCGCACGACTATTATTTTTTTATTGTTGATATCAACGAATTGTTCACTATAGTAGTATTTAATGAAAATAAACGCTAATTTTGTAGTGTTGGCGGTTGTGGAAGAGCTGCGCGGCGGCGGCTAACAATCCATTTGCATAAAATTAAAAAACGACGTGTCCAAACAGTCATTTTTCTAATAATCGTGAGATTTCTAAAACACGTCTTTGTGAGCTGGCCGAACGGGACTTGGCGGTTCTCTGCTTTAAATTGAACGAAAATTGAATCTTTATCTAAACGATGCGCCATGAACTGTCCGGCAAAGGCGACGACGAGCTGTTTCTTGCCAATGCCAATGGACTGAAGAGTGAAGATATCTGGTTGAATGAACAGATATACGCTTTTTTATGTGTGTTCTCATGAAGATGTATATATATATAAAAATGATGTGTTTCGATAGGTGCTCAGCCTCGCCTACGATCCGAAAGCTTTCAGTATTCAGGTTTTCAGATCAGAAGGATAGCAATATTATTATTATTATTTGAACTTATATAGGTAATTCTTTTTTATCGATAACATTTATAACTCCCTTGTAAAAATATGAACAAAAATAAAATCTGCATTCGCTTGTGAACGTTAAGAGTTTATTAATAAACATTGCGATAACATTAGATAAGTGACTTTAAATATTTTCAAAATAATCATTGTCATGTGTGTGTGTGTGTCACTGTGCCATGATATTGTGAAGTGTAATGTGTTAAGTAATTACCGTGGACTTTTAGAGAGTGTAGCGATGCGGGGATGAATTTTTTTGATATCAGATTTGTCTAATTCAATTAAATTAAATAAAAGTATTTACGATTTGGCTATATGTATTGACTATTTGGCACGATTGAGTCATTTAGTCACAAACTGGTTTTATTTTAAAATTGAAGCAATAAATTCAAACAGGTCTTGCGGTATGGCCTAAAATAAATGATTAGTCATTTTATTTGAAATAATTTGATTATTTACATGTTCGTATCAGAGTTAGGAGCCGATAATATTTTTTCGGCAGCGGCTAGCCGAGACTTTAAAGCCGGCAGCTGGTGAAAAAGCTTGTGTAGACGATTTTTTTATTTGGCTGCTAAAAACGGCTTATTTTTTTTTACCGGCGGCTAAAATCGGCTAATTTTTTTAGCAAAAAAAATTATTAACAAAAAAAAGTTCTTTTAAGAAAAAAAATAAATATATTAATAACCAATAGATAAAAGATAATATTTTTTAAGAAATTTGTTTGTATCCGGTGACATTGACTTAAAAAAAGAGTTTAGTTTTAGGATAACTTTCCTGAAAAAATAAAATGGTTGCCGAATTAATTTTGTGCGACTGGTAACGTCGTTTTCTTTTTACAGTGATGCCAAATAAAAAAATTGTATGTAAACAATTTTTTAAGTATTTTTTTAATTTCTTGTTTTAAAAGTTTTTTGAAAAAAAAAATAAAAAAAGTGTCTTGAAAAAATAATGAAATTATAAAATTGACAAAAATAGTATAAAAACGACTTTACATGTATTTAATATCTGGCAACACTGTTATTATGGCCATTAAAAGAAGTTCGGCAAGGACCGACACCTTGCAAATCAAAATGTAAGCCAAAATCAGCCGATATCAGCCGATTTCTGACGGCAGCGGTTAGTATTTAAAAACAGTCGTTGGCTGCCGGCCGCCGGTATTAGAAATTTCGTCGGCTGCTAAAAATGGCGGCTCCTATCTCTGCTTCGTATTATTTAAGTTGATGCCAGATGACAAAAAGTGTGTTCAACTAGCCATTTTTTTTCATTGCGTATCGGCGATTTCTATTATAAATTAAATTTAAATATTATTTATCTATAAAATATACAAAT
>JAAAKO020030702.1:0-13379 GCA_010015015.2 Bolitophila cinerea | reverse complement strand
TTCCGGAGCAAAAACCTAATTATGCAAATTTGCTTATATCTATTCCAAATGGTCTATTTCGACATCAGAATTGGTTTTAGTAGATAGTAATTGAAAAAAAAGGAAGTGGCCGCTATAACTTTTTTGGTTTATGCAAAAACTATTTTACAGGGTGTCCCAAATGTATATATTTTTTTATTTTATTTTAATATGTATATTGAACTGCCCTCCGACAAAAACGGAAAACGTTTACATGCATTAACAAGAAACCAGCTACAAGATTATGTAAAATTATTTGCAAACATCGTACAGGGTGTCCAGAAACAATGAATTTATGTTAAAAAAAATCAAATTTTTCATAACTAGATAACTATTTCTAATATCTAACATATGTTTAGTTTTTAAAAATATGTATTACTTGTATAATAATTAAAACTATATTATGTTTTGTAAAATATCTATGTATAGGATAGAAGCCGTGAGTATGAGACACTTTTATGTCTCAGAAATTCCTCTCTTGTTTACTTTTAAAATATTTCTGTTTTTTCACTTGGTATATATGACCGTCAATAGATTTTTCGACACCTTTTAAACCACTTTCACTTGTCTGATCCAGCTCAAATTTAGCACATAGACACATTAGCACAGGACTTAGAAAAAAAGGAAAAGTCATATTTTTGAAGATTAGGTTTAAAAATTAAAAAAAAATCCTATCTTGTTACTATAATATTTTAACACGTTTTTAGTTAAAAAAAACCTATCTTGTTACTTTAATATTTTTATAAGTTATGCGTCCGATGAATTAAACTGTGTGTTAAATTTGAACTACCCAACTATCAGTTTTTTTTGGAAAAATCCTAATTAAATAATAAAAAAAAATCTAATCGAAAATATAAAGTTACCGAATTAAAAATAAAACATTACTGAATATAACAGATCAAAGATTCTCTTGAGAATGAAGCTGAACGTTTTTGTTGACGTTTATTTTATATAGGCTATTAAGCAAAAAACTGATTTAAAACATTCAAAATTATTCCAATAATAAAAATTCGTATTTACACAAAAAAAAAAAATTAAAAAACAAAATTTTTAGAAAAAAAATTGTTATCTTTAAAATTATGAAATTATTTTTTGACTTTTAAAATAAAAATAAATTACTCATTGAATATAATGAAAACAATTCAATCGTGACGAGAAGTCACAACTGGCTTGTGACTTTTTTTCAAGTGATTAAACGACATGAGACGTACAGTTTTGGTGCGCGTATTTCCAGTATCGCCGCTACCGACCGCTCCCTGGTGACCGAACCGACCAATTGTAAACCAATCGCTTTTGATTAAATCACTCTAATGTCTATCCTCCTTGATCTCTTGAGAGAGTAATGCACAGGCAGACTGTGACTTATTCTCAAGTGAATTAACACCAGGAAAAATAGTGAGAGTAATGCACAGGCTGACTGTGACTTATTCTCAAGAGACTTACTTATTCACGAAATAACCAGACAATAAGTCAAAGTTGTCAGTACATTATTTTCAAGATTTGT
The DNA here is from genome assembly GCA_010015015.2 of Bolitophila cinerea. Classification (NCBI taxonomy): domain Eukaryota; kingdom Metazoa; phylum Arthropoda; class Insecta; order Diptera; family Mycetophilidae; genus Bolitophila; species Bolitophila cinerea. Next base: position 11,857 of record JAAAKO020030702.1, on the reverse strand, counting down.
ATGCGGAATTAACGCGCTGCAGAACAGTAATTGCGGAATTATCTTGCTAAAAATTTTCAATCACACAAAAAAATTATAATAAAAATAAAAATAGTTTTAGCTATTTTACTTGTATTTTTCAAAGTATTATGCTTGTTTTTTTGCGAAGCAATCCATTTTATTCATAAATACAATTCTCGAGGCGCGCAGTCGCAGTCTTTTTATTTTTAATAAAACCAAAAAAAAAAAAATTAACACTGTCCCTTTTAGGAAACAATACCTGACGATAATGCACAGGCCAACTGTGACTTATTCTCATGATTTTTGTGAGAATAAGTTTCAATTTCCTGACGTTAAGTTATTTTATTATTATTTTTATTATTAAAAAAACAAAAAACAACGACAAAATACACGTTGACGATAATGCACAATCGCAGTGAGATTAAGTCTCTTGAGATTAATTCCCCACTCTACTTTTTACAACAAAATCACTGAGTTTGAACTATATGAAAACTCCTTATTCTTTTTTACTAAGATAATCACTGATTTCGTACTCCAAAAATCAAAATGTACTAAATTATTCAAAAAAAATTTTACCAAAAAAAAACTAAAATTATTTTGATAATAGTAGCTATTTTTAATATTTTAATGCGATTATGGGGGTATTTTTATGATACGCTAAATACATTTTATTTGATGTTTTTCAACTTGTTGTTGGTATTATTATTTAATATAAAAAATGTTATTGTGGAGTCTTAATTTTTAGTAAATAGTAATATATAATAGTTTTTTTTTTGAAGATGTCCCGTGCCAAGTTTGAGCTGGATCAGATAATTGAATGAAAATGATCTATCGACGAGCATATATACCAGATTCCTTTTAAATAATTTATAAATAATATTAAAAAATCCGAGTATAAAATGAATGCTACGGAGAAAAATATGTTTTCAATTGGATTATAAAAAACATGGATAAACTGTTTCAAGTTTTAAATGAGATAAATAACTGATTTATTCACTTCATTCAAACTTCATCCAATTATAATTAGGCGCATAGACTCTTTACCGATGACAAAATGTTTTTGAAGGTGAATTTGAAGAAAATATGATACAGTGATTACTTATGAATTGTAGCTATCAATAAGCTGCGCAATAATACTAAATTTGTTTTGAGATTATTCCCCAAATTAATGTATGAAAAATTCTTTTATTTTTAAAATAGTTTAAAAAAGCTTTTTGCTTTTTTTATGCAAAGCATATTTTATATTCGTCCTATTTTTAATTTTTAAAAATCCTAAACTTTTTTTGCAAAAACGGCTTATAAATTCATTTTATTATCATATATATATAATTATATATTATATATGTACGTATAATATATATTATTATTAAAATCATTACAAAACATTACAATACTTCATTATACAGTACATTTATATAAATCAGATGTGATTTTTAAATCCAATGTGTGTTTTAAAAAAAACGTATTATTTGTTTGAACTAAATATATATTTTTGTTTGTGTATCCCGCATCCAAAACATTGCGCGTATTATAATACTTTTCCTATGCATCCTAAAATCCGATTTTTAATCCTTTGCACGAGCATTAACACAAGCATCAATGAGTAAATCAAGCTCGTTTCTATTTGTTCGATAGAGAACATTATGTACTTACATAAATAATAGTACATATATTTACATTATACATACATACGAGTACTCCTATAAACGCATTCTGGACGCGCAACAGCTTATTTACCCACCGACCGACACGCAGATGGTGATGTACAATATTTGTACATGTGTATTTGTGTATATATCGTACAATGTATTTGTATATAAACCAAGTTCATGTCGGTATCGATCATGCGCGGAGCTTTTTTAGAACTCGTGAGCGACTCGTATTCTTGCCGAGTGATATTGTATATAATATACTTAGATATCATATCCCAACATATATGTGTATTGTGTGTAGTGTATATTTATTTTTTAGTACACCATTGGAAGTGTTATAGGACGAAGTTTTTGCGTAGCAGGCAACAGTGTTCCAGAGTACGGCCACCAGTTGACACAAACCGTTTGTTTCTGAATATATTACACAAAATATTCTATTACATTTTCTATAAGTTTAAAAACTTTCGCCAGTCAAAAAACATACAGAGATATGGCCAAACTGTTTGGAAGCGGTGCCACTGTTGGTATCGTCTTTTTAGTGTTTGTGGTGATCGCCGATTGTGTGCCAACTTCGGTGTTGGTTAACAGCAAGCCAGACGAGGCCACCGCTGGTACAGCTAAAGGTATTAATTAGTTTAATTGGGTGTCTTGATTATGATTCCATATGTTTTATTTAACGGTATATATAATTGTTCCGTATTGTGCCTTTGGAACTTTTAAATATACTTTTATACATAATAATTTCAAATGTGTTTTGAAAAAACCTTTGCCGCTATGAGCTGCACCCTCTGAGCTTTAGGCAATTTCAATGTCAACAATCCCAAACTCACAGCACAGCTAATCAAAAGGAAAACGCAATTTCCACGCAGAATTGTGTATTTTGTGCGTTGCGTTGTGCGCGTGATTCGAATTTCATTTGTACCTTATATTTGCTGTGGGACTAAGAGTTTCGTCTATTCCTTTGTGAAATGTATGTATATTGTTTTCGTTCAAACAAGTGGGTTTATTTTGGGTTGGAAGCTCAATTTAAAACGGAGAGTGAGATGGCAATCGTTAAAAATATGCAATCGGCTTCAACTCACTTGGGGTTTATCTGTTTACCGTCCCGTTTTTTCTCGTTATTTATTAGTGTGTCGAGCAAAAATTCGGAAATGTTACAGAAAATGTTTGATTATTTTATTAGTTTTATAATTTATCCTTGAAATAATATAGCATTGCATTTTGTATAATATAACCTTTTTAAATTATTATTAACTCCCAAGAGATGACAAGGTATGGTGAACATTTTCTTATCAGTTAAACACGACATGAGAAAAAGTTTATTCAATTCAATTTTATCGTGTTGAAGAGAATTATTATCAAACATGATTAAAAAATGCATATATTATTTTATGTATAACATATAATAATTTATAAAAAAGGATTTTGAAAAAGTTCTTATCCGAATTCATCACAAAAATAGGGAACTTTTTTAGTTTTTTTGTGTTTTTTTAGTTTACATACATTTTAACGAATTCGATAATTTGAACTTTAAGATTTTTTGCTTGTCCAACTGAAACTCACAAATGCTACCTAAAAACATCATTTATGCTGTGGTAATAGGTTAATCTATATTAGTCTTGAGAGTTGAAAAGAGAACAACTTTACTAATGTTAGTTATTGTTAAGGACACTTGCAATTTGAAATCAAATATTTGGATCATGGGTCCCATTAACTTGTATGTTTCATTTAACATTGTGCCAGCCAACAAAAATTACAATGTAAAAGGTATTAATATCAACAGAGTTTAAAATATATTCATGAAAGTAATAATATATCAAAAATAAAATCGTATATATATATATATATATATATATATATATTTTAATTAAATTGCTTCTATGAAACAAAAATGTTCCTCAAGAAATATCTATTGTTAATTAAATTTTAATAATTTACAAATTATTGAGATAAATACTGCAGAATCATAAAATTCATGTGAAATATGGGACCACCTAAGATTAAAAAACTAAATCGAGAAAGTAACACTTATTGCTGGAGTAAATTTAAACAAAAAACTAAAAAAAAATTGAACCTAAAAATAGTGTAACCTAAGAAAAAATATTTAGTTCCAAAAAAGTCTAAATTCGTTAAAATAACGATATTTTTTCGTTACGTACTTACGTTACACAGTAACGATATTAATATTTTGTTCCGTAGTTTTTTTTCGTTACTCAAAAATAATTTCACTATATTTCGTTATTATGTTACGTTACAATAACGTTATTCAAGCACTGCATTAATTTATGTCACGAGTCTATATGCACCAAGTTTTGGTTCGATTGAATGCCGGAAAATGGTTAAAATATTAAATATTTATGACAAAAGATTGCTTAATTATTAGTGTGATGGCGGCCTCAAAATCGTGTTTTTTTTATTTATATATTAACTATGGTATATAAAATAGTATATCGTATATGTACGTCAGCTTCTGTTCACAGAAGAAGGGCGTTGCCAGGGTTTCTCCCAACGTCATGTCGGCTCTTATGAACAATACACACTTTTGAAATATCTTGGAGATGGCTATAAGTGGTCTATCTGCGTCTTTGTCTTTTCATTTATTTTCATTTTCCTTCATTTGGGCTTTATATACGGAAAAAACATAAAACGAAAACAAAATAATAATAAAACTGTTTGTGATAAAATCCTCAATCCAAATTCCTAAAAACTATTTTTTTGAAAATCAAAATCCTGAAAACTAAATAATCCTTTAATGACAAAAGACTGGATAAAAACAAAAACTTCCCGCACTGTAAAAACATTAGGCAAATACGATTTCAAAAATATAAATGTAGCGCGCTCTTTCGCCAAATATTGTTCCGCCAAAAATAATTATCCCTACAAAGTTAACCAAATTGTAAGGGCATTATTATAAATTGTCAATTGTTTTATGATTTAGTCTTTCAGGAATTATTTTAGGATTTTTTCAGGACACCCAAACAAAACATATAACAATTTTTTTTATATGATTTTCAGAGAATATTTTTAATAATTACCGTGAAACCAAAAACTGCGGAGCTCATTATTTAAAGCTCTCCCTCATTATTAAATATACATATTATTGTATATTCAACTAATTATTGTAACGCACATAACTCACAGCAGGGATTACTCTGGCTCATATTTAATATTGGTTTGAATATACGAATTTAATTAAAATTAAAATACCATATAACATATATGATTTGATGCATGACGGTTGTACTATTATAAATTATAATGTATGTATTATATTCTACGTCAAAGTTCGAATGCACATCTACACAGATTCAAATCCTATTACGCGAATATATGTATGTTGTATGTATATGTATATACCAATACAACATATACATATCGACATTTACTAGTAAATTTGTTACAAAACATATTATAAAATGTTATTTTATGTATTATAACTTATAACTTATACACATAAAGATATATAATATTTGAACATGAGTTTTCAAAACTTCCGTATTAAATATACCTAATTGTAAAATGGATATATGTAATTTAAAGTATATATACTCTTATATTAATCGGTTTATATAATTAACTTATTGTGCTTATGTAACTGGTTGTAATTCAAAGGACTTTCGTTCGACAGAAGCAATTGCAATATGACGTAATCATAATGTTGCAATTTAATTTCTTTGAAACAAAACAATTTTAAACATAAGTTTAACTTTTCTAACGCACAGTGAAACGTACGGGTGCAGCAGCAGCAACGGCAGCGGAAAGCTTACCGGCTAAAACTGACGATAAAACTTCTGTTCACCAAAGTGGCGACAAGACGTCAAAGCCAATGCCACAGAAACGTGGAGCAGGTATATATATAAAAAAAACATTTTATATACATTGTATATACTAAACTACATCATGCAATACTTTATGCACAAAGTAATATATTTAATATGTTTGTGATGCGTTTAGGTAATAGCCAGTATTTCGGACGAGACTTTGGAATGGATGCCGGGAACGACATCTATGGTGGTATCGGGGCCAACAATGTGCCCAGTGGTGTCTGGGATGACATTGATCAAGGCATATTGTATCCCGATCAGCAAGACTTCGAGGAGTATCCACCACAAGTAGCGTACCGTCCAAAAGGCAGCTACCTCAACTACCAGAAATTAATGAATCCATCAAATGTGTACGAGGAGCCACTTTCACTTCCGATGCAGTATCCGTATCCGCGTTACTATCAGACCGATCGTAAGAAACGTTCCAACTTGGCGTTGAGGTGAGTAGAAGGGCTTCAGATTTTTTATTTCAATTTTTATACTTTATATATTATATATTATTATAAAAAAGTCATAGCTAAATTAATTTTCGAATTTTTCAAATATTGCTAATATAATAAAAAAACTGTTGAAAACAAAAAACAATAATAATAAATTATTAGAAATTATTTTATTATTTATAATTAAATAATATCTCCAAATTTGTTTAGAATCTAAATTTTGTTTTCACTCCTCGAAGATAATATGAAAGGTTTTTTTTGAGTAGCTATGTCTGTCAAAATAAAACCCAATTTCAAACCCAAAAACAATCAAAAGAACAATAACACAGTGAAAAAACTTTAATATTTCATTTTGAATTAAATAAATGTTAGTAAATTATTTAAAACTTCTTATGTATCCATAAACATGTATATTTAAACTTATAAATGGGGTTAAGGTTTTAGAAAAAATATTGTAATCATTTTTTTATTTAACATTTAATAATAAATTTTTCTAATTATGAGATAAGATTTATGTTCAGAAAATGTGTAGGAATTAGGAACATTGTTCATAAATCGATGAAAGTAAGATTTATGGTACGCTGAATAACACCAATTGTGTGTGTGGGGCTGCGTGAAATAGACCCCATGACTTTTGCAGTCCATGACAATAACCACTACAGCTTTTTTTAAAATGAATCCTATGCGTACAAGAAAGGCTTTCGCTGTTGCCTTCCAAGCTATTTAAATCATACCTCGTCATAAAATAAACGTGTTGTTGGAATATAACATACTTTTAAAAGAGGAAGAGGTAAAAAACATAATACTTACTTAAGGGGAAAAGACCTTTTTAAATTATATTTTAAGGGGTGTGTGTTTAAGTGAGAAGTTCCAATAACATTGTAATTATAATCTTTTTAATCCATTCCTGAGCTCCTAATCTTACCCATTCCCTGGTAAATAATATTTTAGTTTTTGCTACTTTTTTGCTTTTTACTCTCTCTCTTTTTATTACCTGGTAAATATTAACAAAATGTAACTTTATAATTATTATAACATTATTTTTTTTTGAGTTATCATAAAGAAATAGAAACTTCTACAAGCCATTGGATATTGGTTAGATATTTTATATTTTTTGTCTTTGGAAACTTTTTCACCTTCCTTAAACACAATCCTATCAAAAATGATTTAAATATATGCATTTTTTAACTTTAAACCCATCTCGTCTTAAAGACACCGATTTGTATTATCATATTCGTAATCAGCGCAAAAAGTTACCTTAAGAAAAGTGTGAAATATGGGTCCTTGAAAAACGTTTTCTTTCCCCATTTTGGAATATACATACATAAACAAATTGCCAATTTATGTTTTGTTTTATTCTGTGGGGATAAACCAAATTCAATGAAAAAGCAATACAACAAAAATATTTACCGTGATTTGTTGTTACAAATGTTCAATTTATGAGCACAATTTTGATTTTCAATTTATAAGATATAATATTTCCAGAAGTAGATTAAAGTGACATAACTACTCAAACTTATGGCAATGCTGGAATATCGAAATACAGCTTGGTGGTAACTGGAAAACAGTGGCAACCTACAAGTCTTTCTCATTTGTGTTAATGATTGTCATGTGAATATTTTTCGGAGTGCGATTTATCTAACCACCAAGTCAAATTTAAATTTTTGTTATTTATTATATAGTTTTTTAATAACTCTTAAAAATGTAAAGTAAAACTGTTTTCTAATTAAAGGTGTAAATTACTTACAAAAAAACATTATTAAAAAAGTAAACATTTTATATATATGAAATACAAACTTTTGTTGTTGTATTCAGAAAAAAATAAACGTATATAAATGTAAATGTACATGCAAAAGCAATTGTCCAAAATCGATGATCATATGATATAAACATAAAAATCGTTATCCTAAAATTGGGTAACATTTTATCCATTGAAATCCTTTGATAGATTTGGATCATCTTATCATTCTTTTGTATCGTTTACAGGATTTTTTATATAAAAATATATATAAAACATATGAGAGGGACATTTTCAAATATTTATAATAATGTAGTTATATAGTTATATATTATAGTTTTTTTTATTAAATGTTGCTTTTTGTAATTTAAAATAAACTTTACGAGTACTATATCAGACCAAAAATTATGAATTGTAAAATAGTAACTAAAAAAATATTTAAAGAAAATACATCGTACTGAAAATATTAGAACATAATGGAATAGCATTGAAAACCATACAAATGTAAATGTTTCCATTATAAATTGTTTGTTTAAAAACATATATAAAAAAGGAGATCATTCGGTTAAATAACATTTATATAGGTTACCCATCTGGTGTACAAAGAATTGCATAAGAACTAAAAAAATAGAACTTAAAAGAAGATTCTTGCGATAGCACATCATTATATTATATCTTTTCAAAGAATATATTCGGAGCCCAGACGTGCGCTCGTTTTATATGCAACAGTATTACGTGCAAAGAAAGAACGTATCTATGTATGTGTGCTCGGAAAAGGTTATATCATAACTTAAATCATAAAGCGTGCACTTAAAAGCACATGTGTGCTTTCGTAAACTTGTTGCTACACAAGAATTACACACACACACAAGTCACACACCCAGCCACCCGCACGCAAATAACACTACCCCATGCCGAGCAAAAGCTTCGCGCACTCGTGCACACTAATAAATATACGCGCAAGAGCGTGTGTATACAAACAAAACATAAATCATGATAAAAAGTAATAAAAATATGCATTTTATTCATGGCGTATAGCAATAACACGTCTCCAATGACATAATATAGTGGCACGCAGCTCAAAACGTAAAGAAAGCTCAATAATTTATATATATATATACAGTATATACAGATACATATTTACTTTATATTTGTATGTATATCTTAATAAGAAGAAAAATGATAGAAGTAATAGATATAATAATGTATATGTACTCGATTATGCTATACATTATACAAGCCGCCACGCACGACGGACGGCACGCTGCGCCGACGGGTGATGCCGATTGGGGTCAAACGAGTATAAGGAAAACGCTTCCCTTGTGCACATCAAGATGATGAGATGATTATATAAACATGTTTACAGTTAAAGTATATATATATATACATATATTATAATAATAACAAAACTTGTATAGATGATGAAGATGATGAAGATGATGCTGTGAATATCGAATACGCTCCTGTACTCACGTCTCCGTCGTTTCTGCGCAGTGCTCAAGCTCTTTCAATACCTAATGCGAAAATAAGGGTGGCGCCGCGTCGCGTCGCGTGCCGTGAACTAGACGAAGGTCGCAAGTATAAGATTTTCTGGATGAGTATTTCTAAGAAGTGTACATGTTATTCTTTATACATATGCTTATCAAGCTTATATACAGTAATTATATACGAAGTAATTTGATAAAAACATTTTTAACGTTTTGTTCTAAGTAAAAGTGGAAACTGGTGTAGTTGTAAAAGTATCGCTTCTTATTATTATGCTCTAAAAGTATAGCAACTATACTGCGAAATCAATACTTTCTTATAGATTTTCTATTGTGTACTTAGGCAGGTATAAATATATTAAAGAAAGATATAGAGATACATAGACCAGTTTTCTTTAAAAGAAAACAAATATTTTGTGCGACACATAAAAGAATCACTAAAAGCTTCTACAATATAATTGTGTTATTCTATATTTATATAAGTCTTCATATACATTTTCACAAGAGAAAATGTGCAGATTTTCTATAGATGTTTGACAACATATTGTACATTATGTGTATAAAGCATATTAAATGTATACATAATGTTATATGTATTTATGTATGTAAGTACTTTTGCGTAATTATATCTACTCAGCGTGAGCGCTTGTTTTTGTTGAACAACTATATTTGTATTCCATGTTATACAATATATTTATACAAATTGCATTATGTACTATACATGGTATACATCTATTATACTACTCTACTCTGACAACAATGTATTCGGCAGATCAAGATCATTTTTGACTGTATATGTTTGAATTTAAATGTGTGCTACTGCCAAACCATACTAATTAATGCAGTTTGATATAGTATGATAGAAGAATTCATTATATACAAATATTGAAAACATTTATTCATTAAAAATGTCTGAGGAACATTTAGTATTTTGAGTTTTATAAAAACCATGTTGACAAGGCAAAAAACCATGTAATCGGACACTAGCATAGTTGACATAAATGTAATCGGACAATTATTATTTTCTCGCCAGGGCCTTTCGCTTGAAGTATGAAAGTATCAGGTGATCCATAAAAACTTTCTAGTAGACTAATCCGAACAGTATACTTCACCATAATTCCAATTTTGGCTTGTGATCAGTCTGCAAATACTAAGCGGGCAGACCAAATTATGAAGCAATAAAAAAATATTATTGGGCATACGATTGCAAAAAAAAATGGTTTGCCAAAATCACCAATGTGTAATCAAGCCGGAACACTTGATCCTGGGCAAAAATGTGATTAAATCATAGATACTCGATTTACTAAAGTTAATTGGAACCAACGTTTAACAGTCCGCGGATTACCCAAACTCGGGAACGAGGAATCAATTCTATACATATACCGTAAAAACTGTATAAGAACATCCATAAGCTTGTATTTGGCTTTAACAAAGTACATATTTAACCATTTTTTACTAACATTATTATAATGAATTGTGAAGAATGATGATTATCAAATAGAGTCAATGAATTAAGCACTTTTAACGGAAAGGCAGCTTAGATGTAGGTTGAAATGGACCAAAAACACTTGAAATGGGTTCTAGGAAATGTTTAAAATTTGCATTTCAGATAAAACGAACAACGAACTCCGTATTTGGCTCAGCTAATGAAGGAATTCATAGAGATTGCCTTAAACGGCCTGTCAAGTTTCCAGCTAGCCTTATGGTGTGGGTGTGTGCAAATGGTGTGGGAAATCTGCACATCATTTCGGGAGCAGTGAATGCTCAAATATATTGGGAAATTCTTATAGAAAAGCTGTTCTCAAAAGCACGTGGCTTAGTTATTATTTCAAAAACTGAATACACTAATATAAGTCCTGCCTTAGTCAACATATCAATTGATGTAATGGATTAGCATTCTAATTTCTCAGACCTCAATTCGATCGAATCTCTCTGGGTTATCATCAAGAATATACTTCGAAATGATCCTCAGAAAAAACTCATAGGATTGAAGAAGAAGATCTTTAAATTTTGTAAAATTTTGATGTAGATATTTGTAGGAATATCGGTAATAACATGCCTGTCTGAATTGACAAAAAAGTAAAAAAAAAAAAAAAAAACACTATACGTAACAAATAATTGAAAAAAATGTTTGATTTCAGTCTTTTAAGCTTTGCTTATGTCCGATTATATTGTTATGAACATGGTTTTACGGAAACGCAAAATACTACATGTTCCTCAGACATTTTTAATGAAACATTTTGAATGAAACATTTTTAATGAAACATTTTTAATGAAACATTTTTTCAATATTTGTATACGTATGTATAATGAATGTTTTTATCATAATACCATATCGTCCACTCAAAATAAATTCTCCTATTATTGATAAAAATCCATTTTGTGGAAATGATACAATTTTGTTTATTTTTTAACGATATTTACATTGAACTCACTCCTTTAAAAATGTCTATGATAGGAGTATTTTATCCTAAGCGAACGATTTATCGTATTTCATTCGTAATGTAATGTGGTTTGGAAATAACATACATTTGAATTTAATCGAACATTTCAAATTGATCTTGTCCAAATACATTTTTGTTACAAGAGTATATAGATATTTATATATGCTTCCTAAAATTAGGTTATTAAAAAAAAAATCAGTTTTATGTGCCTTGTAAAAGCTCATTAAAGCTTTGAAATGCATATACGAGTGTAATAATTAATAAATATATAAATA
>JAAAKO020030691.1:0-13379 GCA_010015015.2 Bolitophila cinerea | reverse complement strand
CTAGAGCGGCGTTGGACTGATTGTATCAGTCTTGAAGGAATGTATGTTGATGAATAAGATCGAATTTTGCCAAAAAATGGGTTTTTCTTAATTATCCTACGGACTTATTGAGTGATGTGTTATTTAATTAGTTTGAAGATTCTTGTAAAATAATTTTAAGTTTATGTTTAAACTGGTGTAAGGATGACATATTTTTTATGTTCTGATGAATATCGTTATACATTTGTATCGAGCGATTGAGAGTAGAGGCAGTAAGATGTAATCGGTCGCTATTTGAATACTTTGCGTCGAATACTATACTCGAACTGCCAGTTCTGGAATAAACTCTATGCGCAAAGCTATCCAAAGATCAGAGAAAAGGTCCATCTATTTTACTGGCACATGCACATTGTAATTTTAAAGATGATTTAGCGAATCCAAGAATATCAGGCATCGTAGCAGTTCTCTATAAAGAGACTCGGTCTCTAATGTTAGTATACGTCTCTAATAGTCTCTTAAATATAAAGTATCTTTTTCAATATAACTTCTTTCAATGTAAAAACCCAAGTGGTCATATAAACATATCGAAATCACAAATAAAAAAAACCTTTCCTATCAATAGGACTATATTTTGAAAACATAGTTCACAATAATAATGTAATGTTATAACATGATGAACTGTATATCAAATCAATGGTCAATGTCCTAAGTCAAAACAAGAAAACAGTGTTAACAAAAAATATTGTTCAGTGAATGCTGAGTATATAAATACAACACAAGACACTGTATTAGAATATCTTTAAAATATATTTTACAAAAATTTATAAATGCATTCGTATAAATAAGTACGAGAGTAATTTCTGATGTAATACTATACTAATACTATAATTTAATACTATATTATATATCATTAATTACTGTGTCATTGCGTCGCAATTGCAATAAATACTTGTTATTGTTTTTAACACATACATATTATGCCAACACGTTACTCATATCTTTTAATATAATAATTAATTTTATTTGTGCAAATCGTCAAACAAATCCATGGTATATGTCGATATCATATATATATTGCACATACAAATATATGTTGTACGTCCCACATGATGTCATTTCATTTGGTGTTTTGATATTTATGCACAATACGCGTTTATCTATATATTTATTACTATATATATATAAAGATAGCATACTGCATTTAGCTTATAAACGAACAAAAACAAGCCGTTATGAGTCACGGAGAAATTCCGATTTTGTGGGTGTGCGTGCGCAGAGTATGAGCATTAGATTTGACATTTAAAATTCCAACATCGTTTTATGGTAATTGGCCAGAGTCGAGTGTAAACACAAAATGCTGACATCTTGATTAAATTACTCTATCTCTTTGGAGCAGTGTAGAATAGTGTTTTGTTCTCGTCTCCTCGCCACACTATGCTGCTGGCATTCGAGAACATCCAGACGAATTTCTACTAAATCAAACTTTTCATTTTGATATAGAGCTTATAGGAATGGCATAAAGGGAGAGGCACCTCTTTACAATAGGTTCAGAATAATTCATTTGCGTCCAAATGTGTTGTTTTTCTCTTCATAACCACAACCATTTGTTGAAGCAGTACCTCCCGATGTTGTGACAGAAAATAGTAGCTTAACAACGCATTGCAACGCACGTACAATACACGAAAGTGCGTTTAAAAATATCGAGAGTGCGTTCCAAATGAGTAGCTAAATCTGACACGCTAGCTACTCTGTACAAAGTCGCTATCCATCGCTACGATTCTGCGTAGATAACAATTTTTGCTGCTACAATTCTGGTGTCCAGAATTTTGAGAAACATAATTTTATAAAACAGTATTTTGTGAAAACAAAATATAAAATGACTAAAAATAATAATAATATAAAATTAATATACTATAGTGACGCAATGAAAAATCTACGATTTACACACACACATTGACAAACATTGCGAATTTACATCTAAACTGTCAAATGAGAACAAAATATTTCTAATGCTATATTATTATTTTTTTCTTTAGATTGATATAGTATTTTATTATGGCTCCCTAATTAGCGCACACAGGAAAAATAATTTAAAAAACCAATTAAAAAAAAACACAAATTATATTAATAATAATTAAGCAAATACTTACATTAAAACAAATAAAAAATGAGCACATATTTGTATACACACTATAATTAAAAAATGATAAATACCAATATACAATAAATTTAAAAACACAGAAATAGATAATTTGCACACTAGAAACAGTAGATTTGGGCACAGGATTGGCTTAAGAGAGTATAATCCATATATATTCGTATATATCAATAGGAATAATTTATCTCAAAAAAATAAAGTGGCAAGTAATGCTTTGTTCATGGTTTGGTGTTCAATTATATTTTTAAATGTTAGATATATTTTTATCCTTTTATTATTAATACAAAAGAAGTTATTTTTAATAATTATATGTATTTTTTTTTAACTTTCTATTTTATTTTTTTTAAGGCAGAGATAAATGGAAATAATATAAAAAGGTGTCAAAAGATCTATTGACGGTAATATAACAAGTTAAGTTAAAATAAAGTTTAAAATCAATCGATTAATTTATCAAATTAAATAAAATAAAAAAAATTCTTTCAATGAAATAATATTAGATAACATTAATATAGAGTATATATTATATTATGTTATATTTTATAGTAGTTGATGCATATATAGTACTAACAGTATCATAATATTATATATGTATTTGTAAACTGTTAATCTGAAACATTGTCACCGTTCAAACACACCGCTACGAAATTAAATCCCTTACGCTAAGTTACAATCTCACTTGATGACACCAATGTAACCAATGGGTGTAACCCAACGACCCAACATAACAAATATATACGAGTGTATATTGAATAGCATATCTGTATGAGTACAGTATATACACCAGAAAAGGTTATTTTAAGAAAACAAAAACAAACTGAATCCGCTATGTGTATATATGTATAGGTATTGTGTATGCATAAGAAATGAGTTAACACAGCCACCAATTTAAGGGAAGCCTTAAATAATCTATTTTGAATAAGGTGATGAGATAACAAATTAAATTTACAGATTTAAACCTAATCTGTTTGTAATAATAATATATTTATGTACGCGTATATTTATATGTATGATGGGTATAATAAAATTGTAGGTCGGATTTGTGATTAAATTGATTTTAAATGTTTTAATGTTTATGTCTTAGAAGTTATATCTAAACTATTATGTTTTGTTTACTCACCATCTTTATTCATTGCTGAAAGGAAACATTTGGACAGACGACATGCTCTACATTGATTTCGGTGTGTTTTGTCCACAGGGCAACGACCCTTTAAATCTCCCGTTGCCTTACAGGTGTATATTCGGTTTCTGTGAATGCTTCGCTTAAAAAATCCCGAGCAACCTATACATTAACAAAAAAAAATCAAGGATCAGTATAAAAATCCTAATGCAATTTCAGTTATGATTTACCATCACAGCTGTATATGCCATAGTGTTTTCCAGAGCTCCTGTCACCACATACTTTGCACGGGATGTCCAAGAGCCGATCACCTTATTGATAAATATAAAAAAAAACTCGTATATAAAACAATTAAGTATATTAAATCACACTGAAATGGAACAGCCGGAAACATTAGCAAAAACAACCCTTTTCGGTCTGTCCCATTTTTTCCCTTACGGCCAAATATATAGACAAACCGAGAGAAACACAAAAAATGTTAAGGGATTTATACGAAATAAAATTAGCCCATGGATTTGACGAAGGGTGTCGACGATTAAGTATTTAATACTGCACACTTGTCAAAATACACAGGGTGTGAGATAAACATTTTGAAGTAGTCGCTTTTTGAATTTCTTTATATTTATAATGAGGCTTATAGAACTATATATACTTTATATATGTATAGTATATGCATATAATAAGTTGTATTGATACATAGTATAAAATGATTATATAAATACGGGCTGGAAAAATTTAACTCAGTGTAGTATTTTTGTTTAGGGTGGATCTGTGTTTGGTTTGTGTATGTGTGTTTTTGTATATGCCTGTGATTTATTCTTAAAACAATATTTAATAATGAGAACTTAATAGCATTTAAAAAAAAGATTGAATAAAAACTTTTTGTCCTTTTGTTTATTTATTACGTAGTATTTTTTGAGGTAATAATTGGCATGAACATCAGCATGGTTTCTTGTTTATATCCAAGCTACATACATAATAAAAGAAAAACTCGTTCAGTATATTTTCTGATGATGCATTCAATTAAAAAAATTAAAATGTATACATCACAAGTCTTGTGCGCGAAGTGCAGCAAAAGATTATCGCTTGCGTGCGCTTATTTTACCAAACTTACAACATTTTTATTATTAGCATGATCATATACATACATATATACAAATTGAAATGAAAAAGAAGATTTTAAAAATCTATCCAGCTCAAAACCTGAACCCCTAAACTTGCAAATCGCTTTAATTTTGAGACACCTTAATGTCTCTCCCACCTGCTATGATCTCCTAAAGAAGTGGCTCTAGCTTATATATCACATCCACAACCCTTTGGGTGGGACCATAGAGACCAAGAGACCACAGAGACCGAATTAACCCAAACACTTATTTTAATCGAAATTGCTGTCTTCTTTTCGTAAATAAATAGTTATTTTATATGGATTATTCTACACACACAACACTTTTAATGTATTTTTCATTTCTTACATTCACTAATAATCTAATAGCGCGATTAGTTTTTGGCGCTATATAGCGAAGCAAAATATATACAGCAAAAAAATACAAGCAAAAGAATAGACTTTAAATTGTGGAGAATCTATATGCGTTTTTTTCAACTTCCCTTTCTTCCTAAACACTCTCCTCAAAAATATACTAAAAGGCGGGCAAATTTAACTTGTGTTTGAACTCAGGGAGCTCCTTCACCTCCTTTGATCCTTTCTCGCATTTGGCCACAGCTCCTAAACAAACCTTCCTAGAAGCAATTAATATTTAATAATAATAATTTCCCAAAACTTTTTACCACGGACCTGATATTAATCCTAGGGTAATAAGTTTTATCTTTTTCAACAATCTCATCTGATGGTTGCATTAAAAATGTCGATGGAAACATGATTTTCAAAAAAGTGTATTTAAATATCTCCATTTTTTTTAAATATATATTTTTTTTATTAAAATAATATAACTGACAAATTGTTTGCACTATATAAAAATAATGTTTTCCAAAAAATAGCTTAATAATTTTATAAAAAGTTGTTCATACAGGGTTTTAAAATATATCTACACTTAAACAAATTGATTTTATATTTTTTCTTCCTTATATTTAAATAAAATAATTTATTTTTTGACACAGAGTAATTTTGGTATCGAATTTTTAACAACTCCGTCGCGATTCCCAGGTTCACAAACCATGCTAGATGCTTTTCTGTTACGGTTTTAATTGCCCTTTCGACCGCCTGTGAATGTCATGGAAGACCTTTAATAAGATCCCCAAGTTCTGTCCCTCGTACTGAGACAATGATTTTGAATTTCTCGTCGGTGAATGAACGAAGCATAGGTGGCTTCGTAAAGTTTACATCTTTTCAGTCCACCAGGTCATAATAGTCACCTGCATCTAAATTTAGTACAGGAACATTTAATTTGCGACTAAATAGCGGGGCGATGAAATCAAAAATGGCGACAATGCTGCTAAAATCTTCCGACATTTGATTAATTGGTTTAAAATGTCCATAATTAGCTTTATGCCTCCTCCTTAGAATGTAACAATGTAATATATAATATGCATATAAGCAAATACAAATTTGTGATACCGGTATGTTTTATTCAATTAGGATAAACACCTAAATCTATAGCTATTAGATATAGTTGGAAGGTGTCTTTCTTGAAAACAACAACGTGCAAATCTAACGTCACGAATATACGCCTGAATTTAACTTTTCTTTCGCTCGACCTCTACTTCATCGACTGTAGAGCATATACTCTGCCATTTTATTCGAACCGCATTTTCTGCATATATCTCGTTAAGACGGGATCTTGATGGGCTCGTTACTAGAATTGTATGTTAGGGTGTGATTCCAATAATGCGGCTGACGCAATGCGGTTGACGCAATGGACTGCTCCGGTGGAATTTTATGGAATCATGCATAGATTGTACACGAAAAATCCACAGTAAAATCAAATATATGATTTGTCATAATTTATTTATAATAAATAAATTTTTATCTCAATCAAAAAATTAAATAAGTAAATTTAAAATATACCATTGATCAATTTTTATACGTTGATTTAATAGTTTTCAAATTTTTGGAATAAATATATGAAAACCACGTTGAATTGGCAAATTATAATTATATGTTATAATCTTCTTATTTTCCAATTCAAATCAGAATAACATTGTTTTGATCAATATTGAACATTCGCTTTTTTACGTGATCCCACTGTTAGTTCCAATTGATAAACCAGCTCAAGAAGTAGGTTGATTATTCTATGAAAAATAAACGTTGAGTTAAATTTGTATGACAAAATAAACATAATTATTATACACTACTAGAACGATCGCATTCACACAGGTACAATGATTTCGTGGGGCTCGGACGTTATTAAAATACAATTCGCTTAGAACAACAAATTTTGCTCTGCTGACAGCTAAAATCAGGAACGTTTGTTTTCGTTCGTCGTTTTTTTTATATTTACAACTTCAACGCTGTTTTGACGCGGCATTTGCAAAGCGTTCGTTGAGGCGTATACGCTGCTCGCGATTAGATTACGTGAAATCCGGTCTCCAAAAATTTGAAGATAAATTACCTTGAAAAAAATGTGTCGAGATTACATTTGACGATTGTTGTTGTTGTTGTACAGCTGTTCAGTTGACATTTGACATGGATTGTTTATTTACAATTTTACTTAGTTGTGTATTTTTGTTTAGTTTAGATTAGAGTAGATCATTTATTGATGCCTGATGCACATCGCAATAGTACTACATAGATTAAACTATGTGATTAGTACAAAAATAAAAATAAAAAGGACAAGGAATGTTAAGACAATTTTATTGACCGATGATCTCACTGAAGTGCGGTTATGAAAGGAGCGGTCCACCACCATGATGGTGTTTATCGCGTTCACGTCGCTCTTGGCGTTGCAAGCACTTTGGACGAAACACTTATTAAAACCATGTCAGTATGCGCTGGTTGCGGATCCGGCGTTCTCCGTACTCCGTCATGCCGACGTCAATTTTTACATCACTGATGGTAACTTTATACAATATATTAATTTTGTATTAACTTAGATGTTTCACGAAATATTTTTTGCAAGTGAGATGTCGCATCATGATCTTCTTGTTGATATACATCGTAACATCACTGGGAACCTGTGAAACACAAGACACGCTTTGCAACACCACATATTTTTTTAGCCCAATCAATTGCCTTAAATTACAATAATCTCTTAATAAAATTAATTTTTGTTTTAATATTTTTTAATTACAATATATTATTTTTTGGTAACAATTTTTTTAAATTAAAATAAACATTGTTCATGGTTTCAAACATTTTTCATTTAAATTTATTTTTTGTTTGAAAAACAACAACTTTATCAAAAATCAAAAGAAACAAAACAAAAGCTCAGCCACAACAACAAACGTCAACATTTCGCGTGAAATCATGTGCAACGCATGATTTCGCATGGAATTGCTTGTGGAGAGTTTATGAATCTCAAGCTAAATTTTATATGGTAATCTTGTGTAATCGCAAGCAGTGTATGGACCTTAATATGCGATAAATATGGCACAGAGAAGAAGGTAATATGATTACTTTCAACCTTAACCTCGTGAGCTGTTGACTATACATTTTGTGGTGCCAATATACTGCTCACGGAAATTCTTATGCTTTAGGCATGTTTCTTAGCAAAAAAATTGACAAAATCCTTACTGCGATTTTGTCAATTTTTTGCTAAGAAACATCAGTTTATATGGATGCTTATAATTATTAGCACCCACATAAACTGATCCTTATAAGTTATAAAGCACCTCAGTGTGATATACCAAAAACTCTTTAGTCGCGTACTTTTGTCGCTTGAAGTTGAAAAAAAATTATTTATTTATTTTAAAGGAGTCTTAGTACAATAAATGAAATATTGGACTATTGTGATTATTTTCAATAATCAAAATATTGTTTATTTCTTGCTTCACTACCAAAAAACAATTAATTATATTAAAAAATGTACTCCATTGAATGTTTTTAAATTATGTGAGTGTGGTAATCGTGTTGGATGAGCCTTACCAAAGAAAGGATTATCTTAATTTTCTGGCCTTTATTGGCACTTTAAAGTGAACATTTTATTTCGGCTTATTTGCATGTAAAAACTGACCCACCAACGAAACTAGGCTTATGATAAAACTAATTTAATTCTGCGTGATGCTAAATTGGTTTTTTTAAATTTAAATAGTTTCGTACTGTTAACCTCTGTGTGTTTTGTTTGATAGAGACATAATTTCAATTCAAAAAATAAACAAAATAAGCGCACATTTTATTGTTTTTAGAGAACTATTTTTGGTAGACGTTAAATTTTTCTCAGCACGGACTTTAATCATAATACACATAAAAGTATAGGCAAGTGTATAGGCATCAAATTTAGCATTCACCTTTAAATGCAATATTCTACACCGAATAATTAAAAATCTACCACACAAAAAAATGTCCACGTAAAAATCAAAAATATGCTCCTAATTATATAAAAATGTGCACCTAAAAAGCGCAAGATTGCGCCTAACTTTTTGCGCTGCGTGTTTACTTAAAATAACTAAAAGCTCATTTCTGTTTTTAGGGTGTGTTTTTTCTCCCTGAGTACTGTTATTTTGAGGTGCACAATATTTTTTATTTTAGTAACACATTCATTTTATTTTAGGTGCACATTTTTTTTAGTAGCACTCTTTTTTTAGTAGCACATTTCTTTGGAGTGCGATTTATTTTATACTTATAAGCAATATCAGTTTTAAATATTTGTGGATTTTTTGTATAATTTCAGCCACCAAAACCTGGCAGAACCAAGTACATCAAATGCTTTAATGCTTTAAAATTTAAATTTAATTACTCTTAGAATTAAATAAAAAATAAATTTATTATAATATCCAAGTAAAGCGTATTTTACCTGTTCCCATTCTACGAAATGTTCGTATGTTCTGTGTTGCCACTTTGCAGTAGTATTCCTTAGGTTCTCTATACACACACTCACAGTATTCTTTACTGAGTTACACAAAAATATATTATAATAATATTATAAAATTAGTTTCACTGCACTTCACACAACAACCGTCCGACGTGTCTCATCGATTAAATTATCTAATGCATTTTTTAAATAAAATATAACACAAATAATTTGCAAACCGGTTTCAATTAAATAACTTTCTATAAACGAGGAGCAATGCGATACGCAATGCGGACAACACTATACAACCACCGCCCCGATTAAAGGCTAATTGACGACTTGCAAACAGTCAGCTAGCTAGCTACTCGGTTGACTTCAGGACACAGTAACATTTTCGCACATTATGTACTTCCAGCCACCAAGGTTGCTGACATCTCGCCATTGGGGCGGGGCATTACAATTTCTTCGTGTACACATATATATATAAAATATATATATATATACGCAAGGGTGCGATGTGTATACTACGCCATATGCGGCCAGAGAATGTATGGTCTATGTGTGAGTGCATTTGAAAATGGGGTGAATTTGGGCGGAGCATAGGTAAATGGATGTACGGTACACGTCCACACATTTAAATGTATTAGTAAAACATATTTATTCGCGCATACATATATTATATGAATTAAATGAAGCTAATAAGATGAAGATGTATGAATATTATGTAAAATTTTACAAATTATATCTATATTTTTAAATGGTAACAATAATACATATATAAATATTATTACCTAATTTAATTGTTTAAATGGTAATTATTTCCACTATAATTTATAATTTTTATAAGATATTTTGTTAAATTTAATAATATATCAAATCAATGCTATAAAATTAGCAGCATATAACAATTTCAACATATGTCGCTTTTTTGCGTAGTATACAAGATATTTTGTTCCTAAGTGGCACATTTTTGGTGTTACCATATCTAAGCTTGAGCCATGTCAGCATATATATTCTAGCACGGTTGTTGGCCCAATTCAAGATATGTTGAATATTATTTGATGAGAAATGTGTTGATACTTAAGACATTGGGGTAAATAAGTATGCTGACGACATCAACATATTTTCAGCAAAAATATGTTGTAAAAATGTGATTAATACAAATATATATTGTACATTGTAGTTTTACTTATTTTTTAGCATACCTGTTTTTATATGTAGTGTACTGGTACCGTTATAAACCAATTAAATTATTGCAAAAAAAAGATTTAAAAAAATACATCATATTTTTTCCATCAAACAAACAAATGTAATTTAGAGACCGGATAAATAGTTAAATACCTATTTTTATGCCAGCTATGTACGCAAATTTTGAAAAGGTATATTTACGAATCAAGTTTTTCTTATTTAAAAAATGCAAAATTTATTTTGACTATTTTACTTATTTTACCTATTTTGACTAAAAGCACTATATTTTTATCAATTTTAAAATATAAATAACTATTTGAGTATCTATTTTAGAATTATATTTTATTTTGTCGAAAATGACTACCAAAATTAAACTACATCAATATTTCCTGCAATCTGTCTAGCTGCGTACATTTTTTGTTGCAAAATACCATTATATCTTCGTTAAAAAAGACATTCATATAATATATGTCAGCAAACAGCAGCCAACGAATAAGCTGAGAAATCATTAATTTATATTTACATATAAAAATCGCTATTATTATTTAGTTGTTTGTCTTGTGTTGTAATCAAATATAATGTTTATAAAATCAAAAAAATATCCTATTTTAGGTAACTATTTTCATTTATTTAGTAACAATTTTCCGGTCTCTAGTAATTATCTTATTTATATACATGTGTTGCCATCAAACCGAGTATATATTTAGCATTACATGTTTTATTATACGAACTCCTACATATTATATACTAAAATCATATATTATACATACGCTAGTGTGGAGACTCTATAATACATTGAACTGAGTTGCCTTTTGCACTCTGGCTGACATATTATTTTTCAAGTCTGCGGTTGTACTAACCAGTCAAAGCACCAGTAAGTCGAGACAGGGCGCGGTTTATTCCGTTGTGGACACACCTACCCTCAATATCTATATATATATATTTGTATGTATAGTATATAGTGTATACGCAAACGCATGTAGTATTGAATGTGTTAGAAATGTACATAATACCTGCCAGTTGACGTTGAGTCCTTTTGGTGAGTATACGATGCAATTGAAGTGTTATGTTTATTCCGGGTCAGTTCTTTAATCGTGTTTTTTTAAATATATTACAATCAAACGTTATTGTAACATTATTAATTATTACGAAATGCGTCAATTTAGGCAAGAGTGTGTTTGGGAGGGGGCAGTAAATCCATTAATAAAATTGAAGAGTTAAAGCTATTGACTGAGCTTTTAATCCTTTACATTCTTTTGGTAAATAATATTCTCGTTTTTGCTAGTATTTTAATTGTTTTTGGTATTATGCAAAAACAAAATAATAGAAAATGCCGCGCGCGTCACAATTTCTATTTTTTTATACAAAAGTATAATGTCAAAAAATGTTGAGATATTGTAACGCGATTTCAATTTAATTTCAGAAATCCTCTCGCGACATAATTTCCCGTTTGTGATTTGCAAATAGAAATTCTGTCTTTCCAGTATTTCAAAATCCCTATCTCCCTTAAACACACTTTCTTTTTTAAAATATTTTTTAAAAATGACTATTTTAATTTTGCATGCAAATTTTGAATTTTATCCTTCTATAGGTATATTTATTTATTTATATATCGGTAAAATATTATACTTTCTTTTAAAACAAATATGTTTTAAAAGGTTTGAAACATTTTTAAGTTTTATTTTTTCGAAAATGATCATTTTTATTATACTTGCCATACTTCACATATTTCCATTCCAGGTGTAAAACCTCGCTATTAGTCAATGGAGTATTTTCAATTACTTTTTTTTTGTCTTTCCTACAATATTTCTACAACTTCTACTACTACTACTATACTGAAAAGAAACATTCATATATTTATACTAATCAATATATCCATTTTCATCCATCCCGGATACGACATCCTGGGGACGATATCCTGGGGACATCCCGGGGACGATATACTGGGGACTTCCCGAGGACGATATCCTGGGGACGTCCCGGGGACGATATCCTGAGGACATCCCGGTGACGATATACTGGGGACATCCCGGGGACGATATCCTGGGGACATTCCGGGGACAATATCCTGGGGACGATATCCTGGGGACATCCCAGGGACAACGGTTAAGGAACTTGAAACACGGGTTGCAGAGCTAACTAACTGGATGAATAAAGCCTGTCCACTTTCAAGACCTCGAAAGAAATAGAGAAACGAGAGCTAAGGGACAAAACGAAAAAGCTTTTTGAAGTCTGGAAACAAAATCGGGACGCAAATAAATATGAAGAATACAAAAACAGTCTCAGAAATTTCAATAGAGAACAGAGAAGGGCAGTGAGAAACTCATGGCGCTCCTTCTGTAACAATATTGAAAATTCAAATGAGAATGCATAGATCCAAAAAAGTGATGGCAAGTGGACTTCCCTATTTTGAAAGTTAATCAAATTAGCTTCACCGAAGAGGGCACTCACTCAATGCAAAAGTGGTAACAGTGGCTAAAGTTAAGTGGGCGATAACATTATTTGAACCATACAAATCCTCTGGACCAGAAGGAATATTTCCTGGTCTACTACAACAAGCAGGACCCTTAGCAATAAACCTTTTAACCGACATTTTCAGAGCATGCCTCTTCCTAAAAATGTACCTATGGAGGACATCAAAGGTTGTATTTATACCTAAAGCCGGTAAAATTCAACACTCATCCCCAAAGGATTACAAACCTATTAGTCTAACTTCATTTCTCCTTAAAAGTCGGGAGAGGATACTAGAGATATATTACATCAGAGACAATCTCAATGATTCGCTTGTTGCGGAAACACATCATGCGTACACCAAAGGTAAGACTACTGACTCTGCCCTCCACTCTGTTGTCAGAACAATTGAAAGATCCATGAAATCTAAGCAATACACGCTGGCAACCTTTGTAGACATAGAGGGGGCTTTCAACAATGTACACACTAACGGCCGATTTCTTCATCCGAGTTCGAAGTCGTTCGAACCGAGTTCGGGCTAACACCCGGTTCGAAGTACGAACTCGGTTCGAACTTATTTTAG
>JAAAKO020030680.1:0-13379 GCA_010015015.2 Bolitophila cinerea | reverse complement strand
GTCTTGACACTGATGTATGCACAAAAAAATGATGTTAAATAATATTTTTGACAGTAGAGTGTCCAAATTTGTTAATTCCATAAATTTCCACCGAAGGACCCAAAGATATTTACACAAATTGCTAGTAGTAGCCTGTAGCCTGCATAACAACGTGAGCATTTCGGTATATATATATATACATATATTATTTCGATGGTTTTTTTGCCAGTAAACCTTAAATTATTAGTTATTTGGTTTATTTATAGAAATGTTATATCTGTTCGTATGTTCGTATATTTGTTTTATATTTTTTTATTTTGATTTTGTTTAATATTTTTCAAATTTAATCATATTTTTATTTGAATTTTTCACAGATTTTAAAATCTGTGGAATTTTTGAGGATTTTAGTTTTTACATCTGGTAATACATATGTATAAATGTCATGCTTTCTAATATCTTTCTAACCCTATTTACAAATATAAACAATAGGCAATTCTGTAACTGTAAGGAAATTTATATTATTTTCATTTATTTTTCAGAAAGTATTTGTATTTAAAAATATTGATAAAATTATTTTTTATTAGAATTGCTGTAAGATAAAAAATATATATCATAACTATTTTTTATATTATTATAACAAGGATTTTATTAAATATGCTTCATTTTTAACGTAAAAATGAGTTTTCATGGCAACGAAATAAGCGAATGCTAATATTATTAATAAATCAATTTTTAAATTCATTTACAAAAACAGTTTTATTTTACAGGAAAAAAACTAATTAAAATGTCTTATGATTCTTGGATATCACAAATCAAATTAGCCACAAAATCGTCAATAATTAAAGGAAATGTACGAAAAATTCATTATAAATTTGAAAATGGCAAGGAAATGGCCGAAGAGTATAGTATGGATACAGGAGTTGTGCAGAGAAGAGCTTGGAAACAAAAGAAAGAGCTAATTGGCGAAGAAAGTTGGGATGTCGAACTTGGTGATGTGATTCGGACATTGAATCAAGATAATTTTACTGTCAAGGAATCAAATACAGAGGTAAATAAAAATGACAATCAATCTTAATCTATAAAAAAATTATATATTTTTTTTAGCCTATTTTGAGTCAAAGAATTACAAGGATAAATATTGAGTGGCGTATTCGAAACCTTCCCTATCCAATCGAAACATATGTTGTATCAGTTGATCCTGAAAAATATGCAATTACAATAAGAACTACGAACAAAAAGTACTTTAAAAACATCCACATCTATGATTTAGAACGCTGTGAGACTAAACCTGATCAAAATTTGATTTCAACTCAGCATCAACATAACACTTTAATTATTACGGTACGGAATTTTTTTTTAATGTATTCATATTATATAAATAATGTATTATTTTTTCAGTATAAAAAACCAGACATACTAAAAGAAATGGAAAAGGCCATACTAATGGAGCTAAAAGACGTTGAAACTGAAACCGATGTCATTGATTGCAATGATATGTTAAAACATCTTATAGGATAACTTTAAATATGTATTATTGTGTTCTTTAAATATTAAAAAATTATAACACAATTTAAACTTAATTTGTATACCATTGACGTCATTAACATTACTAGAAACATTTTGTGGAAACAAAATCAACAATTACAATTTATAAAAATGAATTTCCAAACAAACTATATATTACATCTTCCCGTAGCTGCAACCTGAACCTGATTTGAATAGTTGTGTTAACCCGTACGATTATATATTCAAGAGTAATATGAAAACAAATTTGCGGGATATAAAATCATATTTTTGAGAACTGCCCAATATGTATGCTTATTAGAGCATAAAAGGTTATTAATATTTATTTTCACAATCCTGGACCACTCGTCCTATTCCCACATAAAGACCTTACGTAAATAATACGTACTTTTAATTATGTTTTAAACAAAATAATTTGTTTCACTGAGATTGTAAAACGTGTAAATTAAATTGTGTTGAGTATATTTTATGCCTTGGTAATAGATAATTTATAAAAAATGACACTAGTATTATCTAGTTTTGAAATTATTATTTTCAAAAGTTTATTTGAAGGCAAATATTGTAAAATTAGAAAGCAAAGATTAAAGACAATTAAAATCCTTGTTGATATTGTTTTGAATCCATCTTTGTCTGCATCATTTCTAGTTGTCGCTTTGCCTCGCACTGTGGAAAATTGTTCATGTCATAATATTGAGGAGCAATTTTTAATAACCACTCAGCTGAAAAAGGAGGATTTAAATGTTATTATATAATTTAATTTAAATTTATTATTAATACTCACGTTTGCAATCGGTTACAGTGCGTATGTAGTTTTTAGTGGTAAGTACGAACTCATTGTAAAGCACCCAGTCAGGTTTGTGGTCCAGACAAGTTGAAGGATGTAGTTGAACAACTTGGTTATCTTTAATTGTCAAGTAGTGACCAGTTCGTTCCAGATGTGCAACCTTATTTTAAAACAAAACATATTTATATAAAATATACGAAATCATTTAATTTCATATTTCCATACCTGCATAAAGAATCCTTGTACTAAAGCTTTCCGTATGTTAGTGTAATAATCTTTAGATGTAAAATCGGTACTGGTCCTTTTTAAATTAAACCTGTCCATAATACGTGAAAGTTGTTGACGAACGTTATCGGCTTGTTTCAACGATCTAAAGTTTACAAAGTTTTCATAGCACCAATGGGTATCCTCATTACCTGAGTATAACAAAAATGTATTAGAAACCAAAAATCATATTGCTATTTACCTAATGAGTAATGACAGACTTACTTTGTTTAAATGCATGA
Organism: Bolitophila cinerea; assembly: GCA_010015015.2. NCBI lineage: Eukaryota > Metazoa > Arthropoda > Insecta > Diptera > Mycetophilidae > Bolitophila > Bolitophila cinerea. Next base: position 10,586 of record JAAAKO020030680.1, on the reverse strand, counting down.
TAAACATTTAGCAGAGTTAGATGATCGCCATCAATGTGTGCAAATCGCATTTTGGCTTCGTCGGCTGCTTTCTTGGTATCATTGGGTCGCAAAAAGCATTGAGGTACTAAATAATTGATTAGGCACAGCACGTCCCAAAAATATAGTTGCTTGTTTATAACCTAGGGCTATGCTTTTCTTAGTTCATATGCGCTTTTAAAATATAATACTCATTCTCATTTTAAGACTTTTTTGCTGAATGCAAGTTCTTTGAATATTTTAAAATCGCATACGAATTATTTACGTACTAATTTACTTTAAAATAATATTTTATAAACTTGTTCTTACCCGACAACATAGCTGTAATTGAAAGAACTTCATTGGAGCAATTATGATTGCAGCTGGCAATCAACATTTTTGCTAATTGTGGATCTAACGGAAATTCAGCCATAACAGCGCCCAAGTCTGTGAGGTTACCATCGTCGTCCAAAGCAGCCAGATAATTAAGCAATTCCAATGCTCGCATCAGTGTTTCCGGTGCGGGTGGATCCATAAAATCAAAGTGAACCAAATCGTCGATTCCAAGTTTCTTCAATTGTAATACAACAGTTCCTAAAAATCAAGAAAAAATATTAGTTTTAATTAAAATTTAAATAATTATAGGTATGTATAAATTAATACCTAAATTTGAACGAAGAATTTCAGGGTATGTATTGTCTTGCATCTCATTTTTATAGGCTTTCTCGGTGTAAAGTCTAAAACATTTTCCAGGTTTGGTACGACCTGCACGACCAGCACGTTGCTGAGCAGAGGCTTTACTAATTGGTGAAACCAGTAAACTTTCGACACGAATTCGAGGATTGTAGACCTTTTGTTTTGCGAAACCAGGATCAATAACAAACACAACTCCATCAATTGTCAGTGACGTCTCAGCAATGTTTGTAGAGACTACAACCTTCCGACCAATAGCACCGTTAGCTTTTTTCGGTGGTGCAGCTTCGAAAATACGCTGTTGCATTACTGGTGGAAGCGTAGAATACAAAGGAATGCACATCAGTTCACCAACCTCTGGTCCTAAGTTATCAATTTCTCTTTTAATTCGTTTACATGCTTCATCAATTTCCTCCTGACCAGTTAAAAACATTAGAATGTCTCCTTCGATTTCTTCGCACATATGAATTTGAATGACAGTACGAATAGCAGCTTCTAAATAGTCGCGTTCTGGTTCAGGCGTATAGAAAATTTCAACGGGATGTGTTCGGCCAGGAACATTCATAAGCGGAGCATTATCAAAGTATTGTTGAAACTTTCCAGCATCCAAAGTAGCAGACATAACAATTAATTTCAAGTCACTTCTTTGACGTACAACTTCCTTCAAAACTCCCATTAAAATATCGGTAGCTAATGTACGTTCGTGAGCTTCATCCAATAGAATAACTTGGTATCCTTCTAGCATAGGGTCACTCATTGCTTCTCTTAGTAACATACCATCAGTCATGTATTTCAAAAGTGTTTTTGGTGAAGAACAATCTTCGAAACGTATACTGTAACCAACTTCTTGACCCAAAACTACGTCCATTTCCTCGGAGACACGTTGTGCAACGGACATAGCAGCTACTCGACGTGGTTGAGTGCAAGAAACTCCTTTGCCGCCAACTGATGTTGCATACTCGACACACCATTGTGGAATTTGGGTAGTTTTACCAGAACCTGTCTCACCAACAAGTACAATGCACTGATTTTCAGCTAACAGTCTCATAAAATCAGAACGATACTCAAATACAGGTAACGCTATCCTTTTACGATACAAGGTGTGATATTTATTAGAGTATACAGATCCATTGTAAGGATTATGAGTGTTCGGTTTGGATAACGAAACGGCATCGGTAGCAACCGAAAATACTGGTGTAGTTGATGATGCACTTCCACTTTCCACAGGTATGCCTTTCTCCTCTCTAATATAAACATAAAAAAAATAAAACACGATTAATTATTAAAAACGAAAACAATTTGCATTCAATTGGCTGCCTCTTTATTTGGTCGCCATATTGTAATTGAAGGCATGTTTTAAAAAAAAATATGTGTGGTTAACCTTCGTTTTTTTATGAAAGGATCCATAACTTCAATTCGACGCTTCGACATGGAATCCGTAAAATAAGTATTCAAAAAGAAAACACTTTTGTTTTTAAAATCAATGCTAGTATAAACTATTTTCTTTGCAAAACGTGCAAAATGAGAGCACACAGCACACCGTACCAGCGACAAACGAAAACGTAAAACGAGGAGTATGGAGTAGACAGTTCCAAAAGTTTCTTGTCAGATTTCGTTTGTACTAATCTGTCCGAAAAAATGTAACTTTTTGGTCGAAAGTTTAACTTGTCGAAATGTATGTACATATTGAATGGTGAGTATTTTGGTGAGTTAAGAAACCTAAAGGCAAGAGTAGACGACAAGCTAAAACGTGCATGTACATTAAAAATAATAAATATAACACATGAAGTGCAGATACATTACGCGATTTATTCCAGTGTGTAGCTTCAAAATATAGTACGTTTTTGTATACATTGTCGAAATTATGTAAACAATACCATTTAAGATGCGTGTTTAATATTGTATTGTATTTTTAGTGTAATTGTATTTTGCTGTCAGTTGTTCCTTTTGTATTAAAACAACGGTGTTATGAATAAATGAATTATATTGAAATATCTATTACACATAAGTGTTCGTGTTTTTTACTTGCTCGCGCTGAGATTGATGAATTTATCGAATTTTGATACAATCCATTTAACTACAATAGTTATAATTAGAGTTTTTATTGTGAACAAAGAATGAGTAGAGGGCGTTTGTGCAGTTTAGAGTGAAGTTGATAGTACTTAATTTCGCATGAAATTGCATGTGGAGAGTTTTTGAAAATGCGACGTTAGCGCCACTTTTAGTAATCATGAGCTACGAAATCTGTCAGATTCATAAAATCTGCTAAAATAACTTAATGGGACGAAGTTATGTAAAAACTGAATTTTTCCCGCTATTTTTTACAAAATGACAGGTATTTAATGTATCTGTTAAAATATATAATAAGAAAAAAAATGTCCTTAAATATTTTGAAATAACATGAAAAACTGCGAAGAAACAATGAGCAGTCTAAAAATGAATTCGGTTTAAAATTGTCCTTAAATATTTAGAAATAACATGAAAGACTGCGAAGAAACCGCGAGCAGTCTAAAAATGAATTCGGTTCATGAATCACGCATTGCTGTGGGCAGACCCCTCCACCCCATAAGGCTGTAAAAGACTTAGAGATTAAATAAAAAAAAAAAGATTTCGTATACTATAAATCTACATGCATGACTATAAAATTAAAAGAAACATTCCGAGAATAATCCTTTTAAAAAATGTTGAAATATATGCAATTTTAATGTTTTTGACGTAAGGGGTGTCGAAGACACCCTTTTAATTTTTGTTTTAAATATGTATACTTGAAAAAACAAATTTAAAAATGTGATGCCAAAGGCATCCCTTTAAAAAAAATTTTGAAATGTTACATGCTATTCACAAATATATAAGAACAATTTTAAAACTAATACGAGCCCCTAAGTAGGGGTGCTATTGCCCTATTTTTTTTTGTTGCTCTAGGTCTTAACCTATCACTAGGCATTTTATATTTATTTTAACCCCCGAAATGCCTCCCCTATTTAAAAAAATATGTAAATACTGTTTTTAGCCCCTAACGCCTCCAAGTGTTGTTTAATATTTGTTCTCCTTTTTTTATTTGACAGATACATTAAATTTCAAAAAAATAAACATCCCTTATATTTAACCCCCTTGAAATAAAGTTTTTCTATTATTTTCTTAAATCTTTAACCCCACCCCCTATAAAGGGGGTAGGTGACCGACCACAATTTTGAAAGGTTTTGTGGTGTAGAGGGACCCTCTTGAAATGAAGTAGTGTCATCATCCCATAAAACTGTAAAAGCTCTCCAATATATACGCCATAAGTTCAGCTGATGGTGGATGTATAGTATTGAATCGTATGGAAGATATACGGATGCTATCACAATGTCCTGTTGTCTTCCGTCAACGGTATGAGATATTTTTATTGCTAATTTGTGTGGGAGCGGAGATGGTATATTTGCATGTAAGAGACGATTGATGAATGACTGCTGAATGACCCTTCCACGCTCAAATAACTGCTAATCTTCCTGTTGTATTCTTCCGTTTGACATTGATGTTGTTCCTACAACTTAAAAGATTCCGAGTCCAAACGAATTTTGTGTAGGGCGCAATAAGTTTGCTAAAGCTAAAGCATATCTGTTCGATTGTGAATCATTTTACAGAAAGTGTCTCAAAAAGCTTCCAGCATTCTACACTACCGCTAAATGACAAGATCTAATATCGCAGCAACGGATATCCTCCCATTGCCGAATATAGATAGATATATGCTCTCAACCAAATGGTGAGGAGGCAAGCATGAACCTGGGCTCCCCACCCCGCACTACCAATATTGTTATTTTTAGTTTGTTTAATTCTTGCAGCGGAGTTGGAGAAGCGGTAAAGATATTTTATAGTAATATTTCTAGTGGCTTTGATCTGTTTGTCCCATTGGAGATAGTGCGACACACTAGTGTATAGTTTGATCGTTTGCTGTTGAAGCTTAAAAACTTGAAGATGAAAGCGTGGAAACGGTACAAACGGACAAATAAGTGCAGCTGACCATACAAAGTATGCTAGTCTAAGATGTAGATTCACATCTTTACAAAGTAGGCTGGCTCTACGATGAATACCCCAGGAAAATCGAAATTCTGTTCTGACGTGGACACTAAGAAAAAGATAAAAGGTTTTCCTCCGATGAGGACGTATGACGATGTGAAATCTTCTGATATCAAGGACATATGCGAAATGTTTGGTAATTTTTTTGAAAGGGTTTACATTTAGGATGAAGCAATGGTTCAGATGGACCGCTACTCAGATAAACCTTTTGAAGTTTATGAAAGCGTTGATTTGGGTTACATGTCCTTTACTCTCTCTATAATTTTGTTTCTCGTATAAATAGTTTATTTCTATAAATTTAAATTGTCTTTTTTTGTGTTTTTGTCGAATAACAAATGCCTAATCTGGGGAGCGATAATATTCGAAAGGAAATTAAAAATCAAAAATAAAACATTTTACAAAATTATTATGACTTAAAATGATTTTGTTGCTTCAATTTTTTTTCTTACGCCTGTAAAAATATTACCTCACATTTGTAAGACCACAATTTTACAGGCGTAAGAAAAGTCACTCGATTTGATTCGATTACAGACTTCCACTACAGTATCCAGGTACGGTACTGTGGCATCCCGATTAAAGAAGATCATTTATTTATGCCTAATGCACATCGACTGTAGTACCACATAGATTAAACTATGTGATTAGTACAAAAATAAAAATATACCAATTGATGATTATGAAATTGACAAGTAACGTTAAGACAATTTCGTTGACCAATGATCTCACTAAAGTGCGGGTATGAAAGAGGCGGTCACCACCAAGCACTTTGAACAAAACACTTCTTAAAACCGTCTCAGTATGCACTGGTTCCGGATCCGGCGTGCTCCGTCATGCCGACGTCAATTTGTACATCAAGGTCCATACGCTGCTTAAAGGCGTATACGCTACTCGCGATTAGATTACGTGTAATCCGGTCTCCGAAATTTTCAAGATAAATTACCGTGGAAAAATATGTGTCAAAATTACATTTGACGTTTGTTTTTGTTGTATACAGCTGGTTGACATTTGAATAACAAATTTGATTTTTTGTTTGTTTATGTTATGTTTTGTGCAACAAAAAAAAATAAACGTCCCAGTACCAAATCTATGATTTTTATTTGGGAAAGAGATGAAAGATTCAAGCGTTTCAAAAGTAGACACACAAGAGAGTCCGTCACCCAAAGTATATGTTATTCGGTTAAATATACCGCCCAGTTTTTTTAATAATACAGCTGCCGCATCAGAACTGTTCAACTGTATATATTCAAAATTGATCTGATCCATTTTTAAAAAAAATAGAAGTTATCTAGTAACACACATAGCACAAGACACGCTTTGCAATTATTTTCTTAAATTACAATAATCTCTTAATAAAATTAATTTTTGTTTTAATAATAATTATTTACAATATATAATTTTTGGTTACAATTTTTTAAATTAAAGGTCCATACGCTGCTTGCGATTACACAAGATTACCATATAAAATTTAGTTTGAGATTACACAAAATATTACGAATCTGTCAAATTTCGCCGCAGTGGTACGCTGCTCAAGTGTACAAAAACTGTCGGCATTAAACGCACTTCCATAAACTCTCCATAACAACACGCGAAATGTTGACGTTTGTTGTTGTGATGAGCTTTTGTTTTGTTTCTTTTGCCTTTTGATGAAGTTCTTGTTTTAAAAAGCAACAAAATAAATTTAAATGAAAAAAAATTGAAAGCGAAATAAACTAAAAGACTAAAAAAAATGGCTCAGGGCGTATGTTTTGGAACTTTGGTCGAAATAGCTCGTGGAACGAACAAGAAAACTAAGATTGCGTCAAAGAAAAGCAATTTGAGCTAATTTAATTTATTTAATGTGTTGCAGTTCAATAAAAGCGGCTATGATGGCAGTCATTGTTCGGCTCACATATTTCCATCTATGTGGATCGACCCATCCATCATAAACATAATCATCAATTGGAATATTTCTATATTTGTACTAATCACAGAGTTTAATCCGAGGTTTAATCTATGTGGTACTATACTGTCGAAGTGCATCAGGCATCAATAAATGATCTATTCTAATCGGGATGCCACCAGTACCGTACCTGGAGCCTGATAGACGTTTATTTTGTTGTACTAAACAAAAATACACAAATAAGCAAAATAGTAAATAAACAATCCATGTCAAATGTCAACTGAACAACTGTGCAACAAACGTCAAATGTAATCTCGACACATTTTTTCCACGATCATTTATCTTGTAATTTTTGGAGACCGGATTACACGTAATCTAATCGCGAGCAGTGTATACGCCTAAAAATAAAACATTTAAATTATTTTTTGTCTTTAAAAACAAAAACTTTATCAAAGAGCAAAATAAACAAATCAAAAGCTCAACCACAACAACAAACGTCAACATTTTGCGTGAAATCATGTGCAGTGCATGATTTCGCGTGGAATTGCTTGTGGAGAGTTTATGAAAGTGCGTTTAATGCCGACAGTTTTTGTAATCTTGAGCAGCGTACCACTGCGGCGGAATTTGACAGTTTCGTAATCTTTTGTGTAATCCCTAGCTAAATTTAATATGGTAATCTTGTTTTATCGCAAGCAGCGTATGGACCTTAACCAATTTCTGGTTGCGGTACCAATGATTTGACAGATGGCATAATATATTTTTTGGATTTATATACAAGTTCGTTACAAATTAAATATTAATTAAAGTAAGTTGCGAGAAAAACATCTAGTGTGTTTTAAAGTGGTTGTGTGACAAACATTTACTTAGTTTTAAAATTGTTGTGTGAAATTGAAAATTAAAGTTGAATAAATACAATACAGTACATATTAAATTATTAGAGTGTAATATTAAAAGCAAGTTGAATTTATTGCATTAATTTTTAAAATTTTATACAACATATTATTATTAGGCGTGGTCGAAAACCGGTGGTATCCCGAGTGGATCTCCTTAAAATTCTTGAAATATACAAAAAATGTACCATCCGTTCCGATAATATAATTTCTTATCCCACAAACGATATTTGGCAAAAAATTAAAGATGAAAATCAATTATCATTAAATACAAAGGCTATTTATTCATTTACTTGTCGAAATATAAATGATTTATATCCTGAAATTAATCCAAAGACCCCTCTTTTTGAAGATTCTGTTATTTCAAATGTAAGCAGCATTGAAAATTTAGAAGAAATTGAATCAAACATTACTAGTGAAATCGAAAATTCAAATATTTTGAGATTTTCGATTAAACTCTCTGCTATTCAATGGAACTTACTAACACCTGTCTGTACAAAGAGAAAGATTGAAAAATACAGAAACACGAACAAAAGAATTTATGCAGTACTTCAGGCTGGTGTATGGGCGAATGTTGTTCGAGATGCAATTAAATTGAAAAGAGCAGATTTAAAGTGTGTGTGGTCCTTTAAACGATCAAAAGTATATAAATATATACTCGGAGCGTAATTATTTGAGTATAAAAGGTCATTGTACTGATTGTAAATCAATTATTACTGGAAGATGTAAACAAGGACCAAACCACAAGAAATCCACAATTAAAATTAATTTTAAAATCTCAGGCGACGTTTTTCGACCTCACACTAAATTAAATAAGTGGAAACTTTATGGTGCAACTCTTCAGGAAGTTCAGGTGTCATCCAAGTCAGCAAGTTTAATTAGAAAGGAAAATGGTTGCAAATAATAGTCAGATGGAACTTTTTCAGGACGAACCACCTAACCTTCCAACGGCGGGTTCTATAAGAACAACTCAATATAGGTTTAGAAAACAACAGAGACTTTCAGAAGATCCAATATCTTAAATATGTTCAGCCCTACTGTAACTCTATAAAAACAATATCGTTGGATCCATTTCAGGTGCATTACTGGACATCTGACCAAATTAGAATGTATGCGGCATAAAAAAAATCACAAAAGAGTGTAGTTTTCATTGTTGCTACAGGATCAGTAGATAAAAAAAATATTAAGACCAAATGAACAGTTATCCGGACACATTTTCTTTATTCTGCTGTAGTTAATGTAAATGAGGGACAAAAAGACAGCCTTATACCTATAAGTCAGATGCTATCAGAAAGAAACGATGCTAACGCTGTTTTTAACTGGTTGGTTGAATGGATGAAAAATGGAGGCTCTGCACCGGACGAATTACATTGTGACATGTCGTTGGCATTATTAAATAGGTCTGTTCGTGCATTTACAGAAAAGCCTTCACTTCAAGCATATATTAAAATATGTTACGATGTTTTAAAAAAATCAAGTATTTTTAATGTACCTAAATGCTACATACGGATAGATTTTGCACATTTTATTAAAAGTGCGTTTAGATGGAAATGTCTTGCTCAGAAGCGATTGTTAGCACCTACAAGACTAAAGGGTTTTCAAATAATGGACTTCCGGTTGCATGTGAAACCGCAAAAATAAGCCTTAAAAAGCTATATCTCGATTAGATAGAGGAGCTTTTATTATTAAGTCACAATAACCATTCAGAAAGCTCTGATTCAAGTTTATTAAATGATATATCTGAAACAGATGATGATATTTTTAATTGGATAAATAAATGCGCATCGGACACAAAAGATCTAACTGATGATGGGGATCGCGATAATTTAATGTATAATCCAGATTTTTCTAAAATGGTTTGTAAAATTTGCAAGAGCTTACCGCTATGGACGGCTGTAATGATTGCATCCTTCAAAAGCGAACGATTAACAGGAAGCAGTGCAGCTGTCGAAAGCTATTTCAAAAAATTTAAACACATTGATTTAAAAGAATACCTTCCAGCTTCTGTCGATGTATTAGTTAAGCAGCACATTGATGTGATGCGTGGCCAAATGTTTATAGCCAGTAAACATTTAAATAATGTCTTTGAGAACTCAGGACCACGCTCTTCGCACATAAATTTGCCAGATGTTAATAAAGAGACATCCGAAATAAGCCATAATAACATTGATATTGATTTGGCAAATGAGGATATTGAGTCACCCGAAAAAAATAGTAATATTAATATTACTGAATATAATATTGAAACACCCGAATTAAATGTCGTTGTTGAGACACCCCAAAATTACAATTATAATATCGTCGAAACACCTGCAACGATGCAAACGATCGCAGAAATGAGATATTTTGAAAACTGGAGAGGTCTGGCTAAAGAGTCCAGGAAAAAAAACTAAAGCCAAGTATTTGAACGCTGTTCCTGAGTGGAATAACATAACAAATGAAAATATTTGTGCAAACGCATTAAATATTGGTCTAATGTTGAATGGTGGTAGTTTCAGTCAGCAATACATGTGCATTTGACACATTGATTCAGATACTAACATCGGCTTGGACATATAGCACACTCTTTCGGGAATCTACATCACCAAAATGGTCATATTGTTTTGGAGAAATTATTAAAAATCTTTCGAAAAAGTAAGTTTTAATTTGTTATTATTATTTAGACAAAATAGTAATATTTTATTATTATTTTATTTCAGCAATATAACTCATGCAGAGAACTAAAATTCTATTTGGACTAGTTCAGGATAAAACTAAAATCGAGTATATGCTTGGTTTGCACTCTATAGATTGTCAAGAAATTTTAGGTAGTTTAATAGATAAAACCTTAAAAAACATACCCAGCTTCAATGAAGAAACATAACACCTCCGGCCATCTAATGCCCAAAATCCGTCTCAAGCAGTAATTGACGAAAGTTTGAAGTTTCGTGGTCAGGGTAGAGGTAACTTTCCACGTCTCGCAACCGTAGAAAAGCACCGATTTTACGTTGGAAACAAACAGTCTAAGCTTCGTGCGCTTTGAGAGCTGAGTGGAGCGCCAGACTACGCTAAGCATCGCAAAGGCGGCTCGA
>JAAAKO020030669.1:0-13380 GCA_010015015.2 Bolitophila cinerea | reverse complement strand
TACATTATTTAGAGTCGTTTCGATTAGTACGTTTTGTCCTTTCCTTAATAAAAATGATAATAAAACAACAAAACGTACGTAAAATTAAAAAAAATGTTGTTATACTCTGACTTGTCATAGTGGCGCCATCTATTGTCCGTGCCCGGAAAAATATTTTGCTGTAATACAGCCGCGCGCCGTCACAAATGAGCACAAATGTCAAAAAACTGGCAAATGGCAACTCTGAATAAATAAAATTCATCATCTCAAGGAAGTGCGCTCTGTTATTGTTTGTTAGAAATAATCTAAGATTTACAAACGCTTCTCAGTTTTAATTTTGACCCGATACCTACATTATTGTACCTGAACAATGACTACTGCTGCACGTCCTACATTCGATCCAGCCCGCGGTGGAACTGGACGAGGCGAGAAAGATTTAAGTGCTTTGTCCAAGCAGTACTCTAGTCGTGATTTGCCTGGACACACAAAACTCAAATACAGGTAATGAATAATAACATAATTACAAATGTTACACATTAATTGTTTTGCTAGCGAAATTCTTACTATAATTTATTTTAAAATTATACTGCACAAAACACAAAAAAACACACAACATAACCTCAATTTTGTTTGTATATTCAGAGAACAAGGACAAGGCACAGCTGAAGAGCTACGTCAACGCGACTTCCGCAAGGAGCTCGAGGAACGTGAAATCAAAGCAACAGGCAAAGCTTTGCCAGCTGTTGTACGGCGTGCCATTGAAGCGAACAGTGCAAGCAGTACAAAAAAACCTAAACTAGATCAGATTCCGGCGGGTAATCTTGATCAAGATGATCCCGTCGATGCAGATACATCATCTGACGAAGATTCAGATGATGATACGGCCGCTCTGCTAGAGGAACTAAACAAAATAAAGCGTGAACGTGCACACGATAGTGCAGTCAAGGAGCATGAGAAAAAGCAAGATGACGAACGCATCCGTATGGATAACATTCTTTCGGGTAATCCGTTATTGGCGTACAGTGCTGGTGGCTCAAAGGATAATTTGAAGGTATGTATTTGCAATCAATTAAAATTGTATTTAATTTATTTCAATTTTCTATTTATTTTGAAGGTGAAGAGACGCTGGGACGATGACGTTGTGTTTAAGAACTGCGCTCGCTCCGAGCCCGACAAGAAAGGCTCACTTTTCATCAACGACTCACTGCGTTCTGAGTTCCACAAGAAATTCATGGAGAAATATATTAAGTAAACAACCACACACGGTCAATTAGATAATAAAAAAAAACATCCAACATTTAATATACACAAATAAAAGGTACAATTTTCCATAAAAAATACGTTTTATTTACTGTTTATTCGTTTGTTCATGTTCGAGAAGCCATTTCTTTCGATCCAGACCACTATTAAATCCACCAAGTTTTCCAGTAGCACCAATTACGCGATGACAAGGCAGAACTAACACGATTCGATTTGCAGCCATTGCTGCGGCGACGGGACGAACTGCTTTTGGTCGTTTAATGGCCTCAGCAATTTTTGTGTAGGACGTTTGCTCCCCCATAGGCACTGTACGCAGGTGTGTCCAGACCAGGTTTTGAAATTCTGTGCCTTGCGTGCGGCAGATCGTCTTGAAGTTGTGCGTCTGCTGTTTATCATTAAAATAGGACACTATTTCGGATTCGAGGCCTATTAGAACCTGATTGCGTCCTGGCACAATTCTTGAATTACACAATTGCGCTAAACGTTTCAGTTGGGTCGTCAAAACAGAACGATTTACAAACTGTAACAGATACAAGGCAGTTTCGTCCACAACAGCAATTAAATGACCAAGAGGGCTGTCGATAAGAGCTGCCTTTAGTGGTAATTGTGTGGGATGGGAAGGAGACACTGACTTTAGCAGATTTAGTAGGATAGTCTGGTCCACTGTATTTATCGGGTCAATTTGCGATTCCGTTTCGGGCAACATTGTAAAATTGTTTGATGTTTTGTATTTTTTATGATTTTTGAAATATTATATTTTTTAACTGCGCGTTGTGCGATGACGTAATCTGCACTATCGGCAGTAATGTATTAGTAGAATCCCTTTCAATAATATACTGCTTTTAAATGCAATATATATATTTTTTTTAAAGTTTTTTTTTGGTAAAAAATGGATAAAAGTTATAATACAAAAAACATTTAATAAATTTAAATAATATGTATATAATAATTTAAATAAAACAAACGAGTTTTTTTTGTAATATAAGTATAAATAAAAATCGCAGTAGCCTACTTATTTGAATATTCAATTATTTATTATTAACATACCGTGTGTTTTTGTCAAAATAAATAAAAAATATTCAATTATTTTCTATACGTTACAGTATTATTTTAATTATTTTTTGACCGCTATTAAAGAAATATCTCTATATTCTTTAAAGATGATACAGATCCTTCGAACAACACGATGCATCTATCCAAGAGCTTCTCTAAGACGATTTACCGATGACTCCGCTAACAACAACATTACCACCGTTGTAAATCCGAACAAGGGCAGTGGATTACCAAAAATAAATGATGTGTTTGTGCATGGAACGCAGACTGAAAGCAGTTCCGCTTCTTTGGGAAATAGAGATAGTCTAGTCACAAATATATCCCATAATTTAAACCCTATTTTGGAGGTTTCTAGTGAAGGTTTAAACCCGGACGTTTCGCTGCAGTCTACTTTACAACGGATTACAAATGAACTTGATATCAATATTCAGCAAAACGAGGAATACGTAAACAAATCTTAATACTTAATTTAATGTAATATATAAAAATACCAATTGTTTATCTAAGATTAGATTGAAGCCATGAAAAATGCCTCTGAACCAGTTAAAACCAATGAGCACGCTGGACAAAAAAAAAATTCTACTGCCGACTCAGAATCAGTGATTAATTCTAGAAGTAGTATTAAACTATCACCAGACCAAGACCACAGTTTAGAAATTCAAGGCGAAAAAACAAATGAACCGAAAACTGAAAATAATGTACTCGAGGGAAGTGATCAATCAGAATCTGATAAACAAATGGAAAGATCAACTGGCAAATCAAATATCCATTTTGCAGATGAGTTATTAACTACAAACATCATTAAATCTGCTGCACTAGTAAGTTTATTTATTTAATTTTAAATTATATATTGCTCAATTAACAATATTATTTACACATTTTTAAGCCAATCGTGTCTGATTTGATAAAAATAGCCGTCGCTTCAGCACCGATTAAATCTATGGAAAAATCCGCTATGCAATCTACTTTTGAGCTAGACAATACTACGGATAAACTTCCGTTCCCATTTGAATCGATACCATTAAAATCAGATCACCCGGCAAGTGTACATCGGCAGAGCGATACAGAGCAGATCCACAAATCCGACAGAGTGTTGGAAAGTCGCAAGAAAGCTCTACTGCTTTTACATGATGTTCCCGGACCGCTCGTTATGAAGGCCATCGCACACGGCTGGAATGTAATATCTTTTTTGGGCTCTCAGATTTCCGCTACGCTTTATCGTAAACTCTTGGAGGCTGGTAAGCTAGCCATAGAATTTCAGTTTTGGATTTTTAATTGAACATATGAAAATTATAAAGAAAACTACATTCAATGGCATCGGGGACTTCGACCCAGTGACTACATGTTCAGGCGATACGGATCAATGGTACACCTACCAGGTCCGTTTGGTGGAAACGTTGTGATGCTTTGCAAGCCCGACCACATGGCTGCTATCTTCAGACATGACAAAAGTCTAGAGCAACAGTCCAGCATTGATTGCGTTAGGCTGTATAGATCACTAAAGATATCTGAAACAATGGAAAGGTATTTATAATAATATTGCATGTGAAAAAAAAAATATTATCCTTGATTTTCTAGCGAAACATCAGCTTTGTTAGATGGTAGTGTAGCAATCGAAGCACCACTTGTGTCTGAAAATATTTTCCATCATGCTCAATGTACTGCCGATCAGCTGGTGTCTAAAATATCATACATTCGAGATCATCGCAGCGAAATGCCGACGAATTTCTTGAATATCCTGCGAAAGTGGAGCTTTGAGTGTGCTGGCCACTATATGTTCGAACAACGCTTTGGATTGCTCGAGCCGGTCGGTGTGGTACCCAAGAATGAGGCCATACGTTTGTTTGATGCGGCGAACGATGCTTGCACGGCAATACATCGATGTGAACGTGGTCTTCAGTTGTGGCGCATGTTCCCAACGGTCTCTTGGAAAACTCTTGTAACAAGTATGGACGTTATAGACAGGTAAGATTTTTCACTACACAATAAACTATAGAATTTATTGATTTAAATCTATAGCATTGTGGGCCGGAATATGCGTGAGTTGGAATTTAATATAAACGAACAAAAAAATGTTGACAAAGCAAGACCAGAAGAAAAAATGTCGCCCATTGAGTGCTTAATCGCAAACAAGGCACTCACTCAGACAGATCGAGTAACTGTTCTTACGGATATGTTAATTATCGGTGTTAATTCGGCTACATCTGCCCTCGCATTTGTGCTCTATAACCTAGCCGTAAATCCGCGTGAGCAGTTTAACTTGTGCAAGGAATTGTTTGAGCATATGCCTCACAAAGATACGGTTATTACAATGGAAATGCTATTGGAATTAAAATATCTGCGAGCTTGTGTTTGGGAGAGTCTACGCTTGAATCCTCCTATGCAGTTTTTGAGTCGAGTGGTGCAAAATGATTTAGAAGTTAATCAGTATCAGTAAGTTGCGTTGTATTCTCGTTTTTTTTAAATTGAATGTAAATATTTATTTTATTTATATGTTGTAAAGAATTCCCAAAGGAACGCACATTATAATGGCCAACCAGGTTGCGTGCTTGCGTGAAGAGAACTTTGTGGACGCAGAAAAATATCGTCCGGAACGTTGGCTGCAGATGGACATCAAGCAAGACATACATCCGATGGCTGCTCTTCCATTTGGATACGGTAGTCGATCGTGCCTAGCCAAAGGTCAAGTTGATCTGCAAATATGCGTTGCCGTTGCAAAGGTTAAGCATTAAAATTTAGCAAAACAAACGAAATAACAAAAACTGTTCCTTTTTCAGATCTTACGAAACTTCCAAATTGAGTACCACTATGCAGACATTCGTGGATCTAGCTCCTTTATTTCTATGCCAACACAACCCCTTAAACTAAAATGTATGGATAGATTTTGAAGAACCTTTCGGTTGGAACCAATTCATCGTTTTCTAAGCAATTATTTTAATTCTATAATCCGTTCTTTATTCATTTAATTTAATTATATAAATTTGGACAAAACATTGATTCTTATTACTAATTACATACTTTGCGTTGTTGTTGTTTAACATTTGATTTAAACTTTAAACTTATAATTATTGCATAATGTGCTTTCTTCGTTCAAACAATGAATGCTCTACATAAGTCGTTACTTCAAAACGGGAATTTTGCTGTCCTACGCCACATCTATTATCCGAACAAAATTTTGATTCGCACCTTCATAAATTACATATAGTTATGTACTTGTTATATTATATTACTTAAATGTTATATTGCTTACTTAATTTACTGTGTTTTTGATTTATTTGATTGTGTTCGTTAGCTTTACCGAAAGTGTATACTATAAATGCCTTAATTTGATTGCATTTTTATTAAAATTTCATTCATTTACTAGTTCAATATTTACGACCACACCAATGCTTCAATTTACTGTAAGACTTGTTGACTGCATTGTCTTTAGAAAATTTTACCCTAAACTCATGTAAGTTTTCTCAAATTGATGTCTCATTTAAATTCATGCAAAACCAAAACACAGACATTGTTTCTACTGTGCCGCTTGTTGCACACCCATCACCACCGGACTCGTGGTTCCGCCACCACACTGACGATGCCGAAACAGACGCATTGTCATCCATGAAGCTATCGTATTTGGATTCAATTCATCGTTTTTTCGTTGTGCGAACGTCTCCTTTTGCAATTGGTATCGATAGAGCAGTGAACCGGCCACCAAGGCAGACACAATTGCAGCCGCTGTGACCACAATGAATAGCACACTGAAGCCGGGCACCGGCATACATATACCGTACACTACCTCTTCGGTTATTTTACCTTGGAAAACTGTTACTGATTCCTGTTTTGTGTCTGGACTAAATGCCAGATCAGCCTCTGAGATTACCTCATAGATTCCACTAACGCCTACGTCTGCACTGCGTGCCTTGCGATCGGACACAACGATGGACCTTCGACGTCGCTTACCATCGGGACCAGTGCGATTCTCTCGTACGTACACCGGATGTATTCCGGCGACATTATCAAGATTCAGCGATCTAGGACCAGCCACTGCAGGCATTCCGATGCGATCCTTTGCCTCGAGGTGACGCGGTCCATGTGGAAATTGATCGTCAACAGCTTTCTTTAAATCAGCAAATGCGTCTGTCTTCAGCATCTCCGATGTGGGATGATCATTGTTTGGGAAGTCGTCCGTATCCTCGTGCACAGCTGGAACATTCTCATGTGATCCCATCTCAGCGTTTCCATGTTTCAGCATTGCCATGCTGGGTCCCATCATGCCTCCAATTGCTGCCATCTCGTCACCGTGATGAATGATGTCATCGTAGAAAACATCATGCTCATTGCTGCCAGGAACATGTGTCTCTGTATCGTCTGTAGGCGATTCATGTGCATCCGTGATCTCATTGTTTTCGTGCTCCTGTTGTTCTTCAGCAGCATTATTACCACCAAAGATCGTGTCCTTGCGTTCGTGTGGATTACCGGTTAGCTGACAGTGATCCAAACAACCGTGACGGCAAATCTCGACCTTGCACTTAACGTGTACGCTCAGTGCGTCAGGAAACTTAAATGCATGGAAGAAGGCATATGTAATGACGGTTGCCTTCTCATTGGGTGCCCTTGCCTTCAAGAAACGAGAAATCATCTTGGGACGCAGCACACAGCCAGACTCATCGGACAGCTTAATAATGTGACCCGCACCATCGGAAGCAATGCACGATTTCACACGCATATCGAATTCACCTAAAAACGAAATAAAACCATTAAAAAATAATATTATAATATATGTTTTGTTTGGCACAGTGCACAATTCTCAGGGCAGTGCGCTGATTTTCTCACACGCACACAGAAGAGGTTCACATTGCTTGCTCTATTAGATGTACATAATATATCTATATCGTGGTTAACACACGTTATGCGCTTCTGTTGCACGGCCAGACTACAAAGCAACGCGAGTGCGCACGCGCGCGCTAAGAAAACGGTAATACCCGTAATTGCAGCACATAAAATGGCCAATTGAGTATCGCGCGCAGGCAGAATATTAATTTGCACTAGAAAATGTAGCGCGGTATGTGTGTCTGGTGGCAAGTCAATAACATGAGAGTTTATGCAAATCGTAAATAGAAATGTGCTACACACGGTGGATTAGATCGTCTGCACGCAACACCGTTGTGGATACGGTTGTGTGTGCGTGCTTCACGTGTGGGTGTGACACTTTTGTGCTGGCCCAGCAAATAATGTGAACCCTGCTCTGGTTTATGTTATTTGTTATTTTGAGAATATATATATATATACGAACCACGGTAGTCATTAATAGCCACGACCAGTGTTAGTGTAGATCCAAGTGGCACGATTCCGCTGACCGGTGGTGCCCACGGCCCCTTTCCATGTTGGATTTCCATCCAGCAGTCCACGTTGTCGCCTGATGTTGAATAATTGTATTAAAATAATAGAAATTTATATACTTTTGCAGACACTGACCTCGGAAATCCAACTGAATGACGTCTAGATCGGCAATAACCATTGGAGGCTTTGATGCGGTCTTCTCGTAGTCGTTAAACCACTCACAGCGAAGACGCTTTGCTTCGTCCCATACCTCCAACAAGTCCTTGTCGTACTGGACGACAACCTGAATATGAATTGGAATTGAGTTAGTTTTTATTGTAGCAAAATATTAATTAAAAATACAAATAAATGAAATACTGCAAAAGCAACGAACCAAGATAAATTTTTGCAATTGTAATACTTTTGATTTTAAAATATTAAAATATGTTGAATATGTTGAAAAATTCAACAAATATTGTACACAAAACCATGTTTAAGCTTTACAAAATCTACATTTTCTAATTTGCATATATGAGTTTCTATGAGCAATTAAATGTGTCCAAACCGCGTATTTAGAAGATCAGATTTGATTTTTTATGCATACATTTATTTCCATAAACACGCATTTATTTAAGATAGAGAACTCATTAATTAATTTTAAAACGTGTGTATTCTGTATTTTTTTGATGTGCGATTTATCTCTAGTTAAACTTTATAGGTCAGAGATTGTAATATTTGTCAATTTAGAAAACAATCTAGACTTTTTGATGACTTTAATCTGAGTAGCAAATCTCTGTCATGCGCGTTGCTGCTGTTTCGAACAATATGCGATATATTGGGGTCAGACACACAGCATCACATAAGTTATTTTGTGTTCCGCATTCGCAAGATGAACATTAAACATATCTTAATGAAAACATATAGTCATACTGTGTAATATAATAGGTATATCGTAATTAATTTGAAACCGCACACGAATGCTTGGTTTTTATACAAACAAACAATAAACCAAGGTTTGATGCTTGCGCACGTGCTCACTTGCCTATCAACAATTGAAATTTCAATGATGTTAGATTGTGACCGCTGCGCCGCGTGATTGATCAGATCGCGAGTTCAGAACGTTAAAGGCGGGCGTGGCTGTTGCTATATATACATGTATTCTGCATATAGCGCGTTGCGGACACAATACGATCGTTAAAGTACCTACATCTTGCGTTGCAACTTTGGCCCAAACGTAAAACGGTTTAGAGGATTGAAGCGCGCCATGCACAACCTTATTGTCGAAAGCCGCACATAACTCGCATTTTAGTAGATTCCATCAAGCGCACGCGCACACAAGATCACAGAAAGGTTAACACGATCTTGATCATTCGCCGTGAATTAAGCACAAAGTGAGCCTAGAATTTTGAAATAAATAAGCGCAATGTAACAGCCGCAAGAAATGCATTATACACACAAAATTCACATAGCACAAGTAAGAAATTTCATACCTATATATATATATATAAAACACAATAGTATATTATGTATAATAAGTGCAACTTTACCGTATTCTCGTAAAATTGGCCATGGAGATCTGGTTTTGTTCCGCACCGTGCATACGCTATCCGAAATGTAAAGAACGTCTTGCCGGTCGACGGTGGCACGTAGACGCATCGAGGATCGCTGTGTTGACCTGCGAATTTTGATAATAATAAAACATTGGATTTTGTTTATATTCTCCTTGAGAAGAAATCTAAATTGAGAAATCTATATAAACTAATATGTATTTAACATATTTAACATACAAAATGTTATATTATTGTCTTTATTTTACTCTAAGTTTTTCTTCAAGCTATGCAATATGTTTTATATATTTATATTGTATAAGATTTTTGAATGCACTATTTACAGCATGTAATTTTATGGTCTGATACTTGATGAGAAAATATTTTATTTTCAATACTAAACATTGTACAATACTGCTTACTGTTGATTTTGTGACCAAATATATAAAACAAATAAACATTTAAACATTAAAAAATACAGGGTGTGCTTTAATCAGATATTTTAGCATAGAGGTAATAGTTAAATTAAAATATTTTGTTTACTATTCGTTTTAATTTATATGTTACAATCGTTCATATTGTTATATTGAAATTTAAGGCTTTATAACACTTAGTGCCTTTATGAGCTTGCCAGGGAGTAACATTATGCGTCGACGAATAAGTTCACCGCTTATGAGGTACTTTTTATGAAATTTGTATATATATTCGCCGAAAGATTTTAAAAATGCTTAATATACAAACTATGATGGTTAAGAAGAACCTTTCATGAAATTTAGGAGTTTACGACAAACATAATAATGATATATACATTTTTAAGATCTCACAGTTTAATATATACCTTTAAGATTGTATTATTAAATGTTACATACAAACTGTTTATAATTGTTTATTTGTACAGTTTTTAAATACAAATACAAAAGGAAAATATTATAATCTCTTTACATGAGGCAAAAATACATTTAAAATCGTGATTTATGAATTTCTTTTTTTTGGGGGAATGATTCAGTATGTAACTTTTATGATAAACACAAATGAAATTTGAAATAAAAACAATAAACTCGATAAAATTATAATAGTTTAATTATAAAATATATTCGAAACAATATTTTTATTTACGAATAATTGTCATTAAATGTAATTATTAAAAACTATATAACACACATATAGTGTGTGATAAACACCTAAATTTAAATGTATAAAACAAGTTAAAAGAACAATCTGAATAAAATAAACACCTCACCTTTCGAACTGACCAGCCCCTCGAACGGATGCGAGAACGACAAATGTACGTCCATGTGATCCTTGCCGCACATCACCTCCAGCGAATTAATGGTGGGCATGCCGTCTGGCCTGTCCATTGGCCATATTTCATTACCGGCTAATACTAGACTTATCTGAAACATTGTATATGTGCGAACAAATGTAATTAGTATTACCGTAAGTGTTTTTTTATTATAATTATATTTGTAGTGTGAGTATATGCGCGTCAAGCATATACTAAAATGTATATATGTATATTATTATATGAAGATAATGTGCGAAGATCACACATGCGATCGCGCGATGTGTAATCGTAATTGCAATTTATATGCGCGATTAAGCGCGCACATGTTTTGGGATGATCTATGGGCGTCTGATTAAGCCTGGCTGCGCTATCGCGTCTTGGAAACCTCACCTCGTGCGTGAGACTTATTGCGATGGATTATTAATATGTATTCAATACACACATATACTTGGACTATATATAAATATATTTTATACAGACGCACAGTCACGATCACGATAATTTAAGCTATAATTTATGTTATGCGCACGAGGTGTACGCGCACGCAACGAATTACATGTGTTAATTGACCAATTACATAGCGCGGTTTTTAGGTGTGCTTTAGAAGTATATATATATATATACCATACACACACCTAATTAAGTCTGCTAAGGTGCTGCCAATAAAAATAATGTGTGTGTGCGCACCGGAAGTGTGGACTCAACATACACACACACTCGAAATTATGAATTAACCGTTTTCATTATATCGCGTGCTATAACTTACTTATATAAGCTTACCGCTCGGTAGATCAAATAGCATATTCTTTAAGAATAAGCATTGAGAGTAGTACAGTAAATTCACCAGACGATGTTCACGCTCACACGATAAGCGATAAAACACTTATATACAGCAATCTAATGTGGCGATACAAATGATTGTGTAATTAAATGCACGTGGGTTCGTTGCTTATGCAGTCTTTTGTTTTGCGTGCTTTCTTTGGAAGTTTTAATGCTATTTATTGAAATGTTCACGTTTCAACTGCATCGGCCTGTATTTTGAACCTGGAAGAAAGATTTCACGTGATTTTTTGTGATTTGGTAGTCCCCGTTGAGTTACAGGAGGGCGTACAGCACTGTATCGTATATGCAGCGTACAGTACTGTATCGTATATGAAGTACACATATTTTGTGAAGTGTAACAGTAAATTGGCCTAATAAATCTCATCATTTGAATGCTATAAGTAATTTCCGAAATTCAATGGTTAACTGTTCTTCTCTGCATGTGTGTTCGCAATGTGCTGCTTCCCTCTGCTCGCGTGAGAATTTGAATGAGCTGCTTGCGCTCTTTCATGTGATTTATTGTACAATTATACAAACGAGCCACTATATATAGTACCATACGCAAATTATTCGTTAACATTCTACACAATTTGTATTTGAATGTATATTTTATATGTATTGAAATAAACCGATTGAAGATCAACCTAATCTTTAAGTAATTAGTGTGCGCAATGCGTGGATCAAATGACCTGCTGATTATGCATTCCTGGCGAGCATGCAATATCAATGAACTCTTCACTAAGTCATTGAGAGCTGGTTGCGTTGTGTACAGAATTAGATATTTCCAAGATCAATATATAAATGAATATACATAAATAGTATGGTATATTTTGAAAGCAACGTTGTTGTGTGTTACATTTTAAGTGGAGCTCTATTTATACAATATATGTTTTGTGTGTGTATATGTGTGTAGTGCATTCTCATGATCACTTAAAGCTAGATTTTCAGGTATAGTAAGGTGCACACATACTTATTTTACTGACTTTAATAAATTGGTATGTGCAATCAATCAAACGTAAGATGTTCTATATATTCGCAAAAGTTTATCAATATTTATCATCGGTATTTTATATGTTTGCACACTGTGTGCGTGCGTGCACCTGTTCGTGATTAAGCGACTATATAGCTCATCGTTTGTTCGACAACCGGCGATGACTGCAGTGATGCACACGCCTGGGCAGAAAGTAATTCGTCGTGCATTAGATACTAAATTGCATACACACGCATACGTTCAGCCAATAATTGATGACATTAATAATATAATTATAATGCAATCCTGTATACGGTGACTTTGTCTGAGTATATACTACATATATTGTAAATATATATAAAATGTGCATCACAAGACTATGCTAACTACATAATGACTATTAAATAGCGGATATTGTATATATTTTGCAGAATTTAATTAATTAGACTATATTTATCCGAATGAGAAATTTACTTCAATATGTATAATTTAACATCATCAATCATTCAGGATTATTTATTAATACCTTCAATAAACTAAATATTAACAATTACAACTAGTGTTGATCGTGGCTGCAACTGATAAGCTATTTAAGCTTTTATACTAGCTTTTATATCGATCTATAATGTTTTTGCATCAGAACCATATTATTTTTATTTAAATTCTGTTAAATTTTTTAATTCTGTTTTTGTTAAATTCTGTATTAGAAATTTCTGGATCACAAAATTATGTCATTATTTATATGAAGGTATAATAAATATATAATTGTTTAGAATTTTGCGATCAACAATTTTGTAATATAGTATTTCATATCAAACCCTTCTAGGGATCAGTAAAAATGTGCTGTTTTACAATATATAAAAAAAATTATACAAAATAAATTAAAAATATTTCCAAATACATGCGCATATACAAGAATGCATGCATGTACAAAAAAAATGGTTTTTACATATTAAATTCATAAAAGTTTATTTTGTTAACTATATACGCACAGTATATATGAAATAGAAAAAAAAAACATATCAGGTATATGTATTTTCTATTATATATATATATATATATACATATATAAGAATATAAGATACAAACAAAAAAAGATAGTTTCGTGTGTCAAACAAACAAGCGCGAGCGCTGTATTTCGGAGTGCGTGCGGAGACAGC
>JAAAKO020030658.1:0-13386 GCA_010015015.2 Bolitophila cinerea | reverse complement strand
ATTTTGAAAAGCAATAAATGCATTTTTGATTTTACATATTTGTTTTTTCATTACTAGGCCAGAAATATAAGTAGTGCACATCAGAAGACCATTTTTTTAAATAATGAATATTGTAATATTAAAAAGGTGTATCGATTCATTTAATTAAATTAAATCATATCGAGAGGTTTGCAAAAAATATATTTAGCAAAATCGAATTAAATTAAATTATAAAAAAGAAGATTTAAATATATGTTAAACAAAAAAGGCTAACCTATTTTTAAAACAAAATCTTATAAAAAAATGTTTCTTATTTATTTTTTTAAATATGTTTTTCTTTTTTTTCTTTTTATATGTTTTTTTTTCTAAATTCCGTACAAACGAGACTATGTGCCAACTTTGATCAGGATCAGATAAGTGGAAGTGTGTAAAAAAAGTGTCGAAAAATCTATCGTCGGTCATATAATATACCAAGTAAGGTTTAAGCAAGATTTAAAAAGAGAAAAGAAGTACGTCTAATTTGCCTTATTTTAATTAATTGAATATCAGTATACTTGACGCCATTGAAAAACGTATACAAAAAATATGAATTCATTGGAAATTCCGGCCTCTACTCATAATTAAAATATATTTTTTAAAAAAAAACCTCCAAACAATTCGTTTAAGAACGTGCTCATTATTGTCCCGATGCGATAACACACATCTGCTAAAATAAATCTTCATATTTCAAATCCTTGTTATAAGCGATTCCATGAGCAAGCCAGCGTGAGCGCACGCGCGCGTCAGATAACGCTTCACGAGTACGTGCCGCCGCGTTCAATCAGTCCCAGGTATCGCATGAACTTTGTTATTACAAAGTTCAATTAGTGATTAATCGTTGTGTAGCATAAATGCAAAAAAGGAATACGCGTGCGCGTGCAAAAAACCTTTTATGCATACACCAGACACAGTTTTCTTCTCGAACGTCTTCTCTTACCAGTCTTATTCTGAAGATTTTATGCGCTCGAGTATGGTCTGGTACACGGACGCATCGCACACACACACACACACACACACACACACACACACACACACACACACACACACACAACATGTTTTACTGGATTCGATGAGCGCGCGCGCGCACTCATGCACATTGCACCGCGATATGTATCGCCATATAAATGCAAGATATCGATGCCAGGCGGTGGCCAGAAAAGACCTGTTCAACGGTGTCTCACCAAATATGGCTTGGAACACGTAGGAAGCGGTTCGATTTGGAAAAAAGAGAATTAAAAATCACATCTTCACATCGACGCGCACGCACGCAGGTAATTAAATGAGTACGCGCAATCTGCGCGCGCCTTTGTGCTAGTTTATGGTTCTGGTGTCTTTGTATATATAATATACAAAAAAAGTACAGGATCTGCGCGTGGATTTTGTCGCGTGGGTGAAACGCATTTTACATAATCCGTTTACAATAACAATGTTTTTATCATATATGTACAAAATTGTACTTACCATTGTCCACGGTCTCCTTGAACTTGGGCACAGCTGCTTCGTCCCACATCATCCGTGAACCGTCTCCACTAGAAACCATCGAAACATCCAGTGGATTTATAGTGGCCTTCGTGCCCAGACAATCAGTCGATTTGGATTCATAGAACGAGTTATTCATGGACGTGGAACCGTCATAGTAAGAATTGCTTAGCGACACCGGCAATGGACTGCGACATTTAGCCTGACTACTGACCACCATCGGATTCAGATAGTAGAACGTTTCAGCTGCTTGAGATCCACTGGGTAGCAGTTCATCGGTGCTCTTGTTCATTGTACACATTGGGTCATCTGTGGTTTTGTCGATGAATGGATTCGTAAGGGCACCATAACAAGAGGCAGTCATGATCATGGGATATTTTTCAACTGGTGTTCCAGCGGATGCTGTTGTACATTCATTGTCAAAGGTCTCCTCATCTGGATCACTGAAATGAACACTTGCGCGATGGATGAGTTTATTGGCAGCACCGGATGTCCGTGGTTCGTTTTGAGGCTGTTTATTCTGCACGTACTTCTGGTACGTGGGACCGTATACTGTGGACGACCACTCATTCGTCGGCCCAGCGCAAGACGGCAAACGATCCAAACGCTCCACTGACTCAATATCGAGAATACAAGATTCGTCCAGCGTTGTAATGTACTCGGACACATCTTCTGCTTCCCAGCACTTCTGGTGCTCCAGCAGACCATCAAAACAGTCATCATGCTGCTGTGGCGTCATCTCGTGTGGCAACGAATTGTATGATTCGGATTCGGACCAGTTCTCAATGATGCAAGACAAATGCCGGGTGCGATACGCTCCGAGTGCGAATGTCGGCACACTGGTGTCCACCACGATGATCGATTGATCATCTTCGGGTGAACTGCAACGCGTGCTCGTCTCGAATGCAAGCGATGACGGCGGACCAGAGTCACAGTCATTGCAAATGCCAAACAGAATGCCGTTATCGGAGCTCGCAGACGTTTTCAGCAATCGCTCCGTTGATTGATCCATTAGGCTTTGTTGTTGTTTGCGTTGTGCTGAAATCAGATTCGAAAAAAATGCCAATTAAAAAATGCGTTTACATTGCGAATTCAAAAGGTAGATGTAATATAATAATATCATAAATAAGACGAGTGCTCTGTTTCGGCATAACAAAGTAACGCGAGTATATATATATATATATTTATTTTCAACGCTTTATTATTCTTATACAAGAAACATATGCGAATATAATATGGTAGGTACATATATATAACATACATATGTTATATACATATATAGATACTTATAATAAATATTATAAATTTTGCGGTTCTGACACAACAACAAAACCGTCCGTGATGAAACCGTATGCACTTCGCGAGATAACAATATAATCCGACAGGAAATCCCACCTTGTCACGATTTCGTAATTTATTATTTTAGTCGAAATCTCCGCAGCGAGAGCGCCGCGCCGGCTCGCGCACACATATAAATGCGCGCGCATTTGCATTCACTCGGATGTGTTGCATTTCTGCAAATGCGTTTCTCGTAGCCGTGTGTATATGAATGAATACTATATAGTAGTATAATACGTGCATTTGGTACCATGATATTCTTCTATGTTTGTATATAAAAAAAACTCTTTCTATTCATTGAATATTTAAGTGTGTTTCTTATTTTATTCTTATGCAAACTTTAAATTAAGACCATAAATATATATAAAAAAATTGTAAAAGACGTTTTTGAAATACACAGTTTAACAGATATAAAGAAAATATTTTTGGTTTACTATTTTGTATTAAAAACTTTAGAATTAAATAAAAAATGGTTTTTTTTTATTAACTATACAAATTTCCATTTTATATAAAAAAAACAGTCAAATTGCCTTTCCCTAAAATGAAACATTAAAATATAAAATTATTAAAACAATCCGTACAATATTATAATTGTTATATTGTTTTAGAATTTGTGTATGATATTTGAAGTAGGGGAGAACGGGGTGAAATGTGACATGGGTAATTTGTGACACTGCGCATTTAAACCACACTGCTCAAAAATTCGATCAAATCTAGAATAACATTTGGTCCGTATTTCATATATCAGTGTTTGATTTGAATTCCCGATTGTGTGGTGAGTTGTGACAATAAAGTTTTTCCAATTTAAGAATACTAATATTGTAGCTCTAAAAGAATAAGAAAAAGAGGCCTTGTATTTCTAAGTAAATTGCAATAAACACAAAGAGTCACATTTAACCCCGGTTTCCCCTACTATTTAATATTAAAGAAATATATTTTTTTAAAGTATGACGAAGATGAAATTTAAAACTTCTGTCTAAATTGGCCATTGAAATTCATGCATTTTGCAGTCTAGAAGTCTAAGTGGATAAACAATTAACAGTGGTTTTAGCGCCATTTACGTTGAAGGACATTTTTAATAGCTTCAGTATGTTTTTAAACATATATATTTTATCTAAAATTCTCGTAAATTTTGTCACCTCGATAGTTTTGTCGATTCAAAAATAGTTCATTCAACGCAGGGTTATCCTCGATTTCTCCCATTTCAATATTCTGCATTTAAAAATCCCGTATTTTGGTAACTTAATTATATTATTTCGAACCACCCGGGACTTCTAACTTGTGATTGAGGAAACAAGCTTTTAATGACATACTCTTAAATAGGCACCTTGACTTTAAAAAAATATTAAGTAATCCACGATCAAAATAAGATAAAACTCGTTTTAAAAGTGGTTGAATTTAGGAGTTGTATAATATACAAATGAGTTCTTGGTGATATATATTCACTGAATTCCCATGCCAATTGGATGATATTACGTCCCTCACCTCCTGCGGCGTCAAATTTTGGCATTTCCAAAAAAAAATATACAATCGTGGATTGAGGGAAGTAGGATCGTAACCTATGACCAAAACCTTTTTAAGCCATTATTTTAAGTTGAGTTTTAATGGCCAGGAATAAAATATTATGCCGTAGACTATCTAGCTCAATGTCTTTTAATTTATTCAATTATCAAACAAGCACAAAAGAAAACTACCCAACAACAGTATTTGTCAAAATAGCAGTAGGCAAGGGGGCCTGCCCACACAAAACTCCCTAACAAACTTACTCAAAATGACAGTCCCGAGAGGAACGATATGTGGTCTCTTCAACGGATGTTCATCGTATAACGCTAAGAACAATATATATTCACCTATTAAGGCCATAGCTAGAGAGGGTTTAGGTGTTTAAGCCAACTGCTTCCAAATGATTTCTTATTTACTTGTAAGAATTTACTAGGATTTATAAAAAACCCCTATATTTTGCAATTTTAGATTTTTATTGATCATTAAAGAATACTTTTTTTTTTAATTTGTTCCTATCAGATTCAACATTGTTTGTTTGTTTCCTTTTAATCTGTAGGTATTACTGGAAGCCAATATTTGCCAACATTCTCACTACAAAATTATGTATGTAAGTTGATACGATTGGCCGAATCACGATTAATCATAGGAATTCAGATTTACTGAGTCAGTAATGTAGAGCACGGTTAACCAATCCTCAATTTCAATAAAAAAAATAAACCTTCAAAGAAACCTATGGATTCTACAGCGGAGAAGCTCTTCTTCTATTTCTATAAAAATCATCATTGTATTACGGGAGCTTTTTGAGAAATGGTGTTTTTTAGTAAATGCTTGTTTTTTCAGTACATTTAAATGCACAAATAATTTAATTTAAAAGGTATTAAAAAGAAAATGTTAAAATTTTCTTATAAAATTTCATAGTTTAATTTGCATCTGAATCACTTTTAGGAGATAAATATTTATTTTATAAATAAGCATAAAATGGAATTTATATTTTTAATTATTTAAATAAATTTTATTAATATAGCAAGAGATAAACAATTGCTAAAAGCTTTAGAGATTGACAGTCCACTGAAAAATACAAACAATTACTAAAAACGATATTTCGCAAAAAAACTCCCCTATTACATGATTTTTTTTAGGAACAAATGAGAAGCTTATCAGCTGCAAGACTACCTAGATTTCATTGAAAGTATATTTTTTAATAGTGTAGTATTATAATTGGGTCAAACGAACTATTGGGTCAATCGAATCATTAGGCCAATCGTAGTACATTCGTTTTTATGTACTAAATGTATTTTTGGTGTCGATTGCGACGCATTTTATGATTTTAAACACAAAACCATTTGTAATGAGTTTGTAGTTTGAATTGAATGCCAAAATATTTTTAAATTACGTACTGCCATTTTGTTTGAGGACAGTTTTCTTCTTGATTACACCTATATAGGTGTAAAGTATAGACGTCCCTAAGCGAACGATCTATTTTGAGTAGTCATGGGATTACTGATATTTATTATTTCTGCCTAGCTCGAATCTACAAAGAACCATTTGCTATTATTCAAACTGTCAGATTAAAACATTAAATCGAATAAAAGGATTGTCAAAAAGTCATTGTTCACAAATCACAAGCCATAAGGTATATGATAATAATTATAACCACACGCACCTTGAACTTATAAATTGTATTTCCAAAAACCCATAAATATAATTATTCATATTATTTTTGACATGATCACTTAAGTCCTAATCGAAATGTTGAAATTAAAACAAATGATCGAATTTCGAAAAATGTCACGTGTCCCCGCAGGTTCCTGCACCACACGCAATCGCATGCAAGTGCGCGCAACCGGGGCGCCGATCAGCATGCA
Organism: Bolitophila cinerea; assembly: GCA_010015015.2. NCBI lineage: Eukaryota > Metazoa > Arthropoda > Insecta > Diptera > Mycetophilidae > Bolitophila > Bolitophila cinerea. The sequence goes on along the minus strand of JAAAKO020030658.1, from coordinate 7,183 downwards.
TTGGTGCATATTATGCATGTGCAATTGTGCATTGTGCATGACCTCTGTTCGCACACATTCTTAAAAAATTATAATCGTACTACATTCAAACTCAAAAATGTCAAAGTTAATACACACTAAACAGATTATAAGCTCGCTTAGTATAAATGTGAATACCTATACACCGGTTTTCGGCTACGCACAATAAACCACGCAAAAATTGACATTTTGTCGAGTGCGCGAGATCCAACCGACACGCAGTTTTGCGAGCGAATGCGTCTGCAACAAAAAAACACTTTCTCTTCGCACATGTGTAATAAATGCGCGCAGTGCTGAGCAATACGGCATCAGGGGCTCGGGTCTTTAGCATTCGATGTAATTGCCGATAACATATAATTCAAAAATACTTAAAGTTTATCAATTACCCTTATATTATACTAATTATATATGACCTAATTTAGGAAACCGTGTACGCGTTAAACTGCCAAACGGCCACGACGGCGACGGCAGGAGCGACGACGAACGACGCTCGAATGCGCACCTCCACATAATATACTATATTTTATACATATTGGATATTTACATTATTATACGCAATTGAGTAGTGAAAGGTGTTACAAGAGGAAAATGTAACTCCTATACAAATACGCACAACCACACAGAATCATACTTTTATCAAAAGCGCGCGCGCGAGGTAATTATTTTTAATAAATTTATCAGAAGCATGTTTTGTTTTGAGAACATTGCTTTTTATTGAACACGTAACGTATATAAAACGTACATACATTTATATACAATACACGCAATAAACTCACGCGTGTACGCACACACACATACTAAAACACACAATAAATAAAAGGGCGCATGCGCAGACGAACTTTATGCAAGCAAGAATGCAAATTAAATTAATCGCTATCGTCGTCGATCTGAGCAGCTCAGATTGTCTTTTTTTATTTAAGCGAGCCGCTGATCTGCAGACTGACGAAGTTAGGTTAAAATCACTGCCGAAGTTTTACATGCAGTTGCGGGTGCACAAGGGGTTTTTAGGCGGGAAAAACATCGTACCACGAAATTGATGTTTTGATTTCCTGTAAATACTGTTTTTTTTACTATAAGCATTTTTAATTTAGTTGACGTTATTGTATATTTAGTAGAAGCTTGTAAAGTTTTATAATTAATAAGATTTAAAAAAAAAACATAAAAAAATAAAAAAAATAAACTTTATTTTATTAATTATTTACCGTATTTTAATAAAATTAAGTCAATAATTAATTAAGTAAAACTTGGTCCTAAATTATAAAATTCGTAATTACAAAAAAAAAAACAAAATTTGAATTAATACAAAATTTAACCAGTTATATTTATAAAATTAACTATTTTATACATAGTCAAATTTGGTCATAAATAATAAATTTTACAAACATTTTCAAGTTATTATTTAAAGTAATTAGTTAGGTAAATTTGTTTTTAAGAGAATATGTTTTTTTTTTAGATTTTAGTTGGAAAAAAACCTTGTATCACGAAATTAATGTTTCGATGTCCAATTTTTGTTTATTTTTTGCTACAAACATTTTTTATTTGGTTGACGTTTTCATATAGTAAAGTCAAGTTTATTAATTATTTAAGTAATAAAATATAATGCATTTTTCATGAAATATTAACATACGTAATATAAAAAATTAAAAATATTATACTTTTTTATATTTATTGAGAGAAACTTCTGGCAACCTTGGTTGCAATTATGTTTTATATTTTTTATCGATATATTAAGTAATAAAATATTATTCATTTTTAACGAAATATTAACAGAAATAAAAATATATATATAATAAAGTCGAAAGTCGTTTTATTGTTGAAGTAGATAAAAATGATATTTTAGCTTCGTTTCCTCTATTCTGTTTTTTGTTTGTTTTTTGGTGGTTACAGACCTTTGATTTTAGACCAATGATATATTTATCGAGACCGAGGGCATCAAAGGATATTTTTATCACGTACTTTTAGAGATATTGAGATTGTTCCACACGCCCATAAAACCTTTATCATCAAATGACAAAGACTCAATAATAACCATATTAGGGTTTACACGAAAACTAAAAAAAAATGTTTTATACAATTATATAAAGATCTCATATTCCAAAATTAGAATTATTTTCAAGTCAAAACAAGTATATAGAAATCTCTAACTTCATATAATTTAAAAAATCCTATAATAAATAAAGTAAAATATTAAAAAATGAAAATATTTTTAGAATTTCCTGAATTTTGCACATAGATACCATATATGCATATATTTAAAATATAATACAAAGGTAAAGGTAAAATTAGATAGATGTGCATCACAAGTTTATGTATTTCGATATTTTTTTTGTATTACTATATTTGCAGTGGGCTGTGAGCAGATTTTTTAAAGGTTTCTTTAAAGCAAGTAAAAAAAAGTAAAAAAAAAACTTTGTCTCAGCTAAACTTACTGCATGCCACTGTTGATAGGGCATATTTTTAGTTTTCTGAAAGCTCATTATACGAATTAAGTCAAAATAAATTCATAAATGTGACTGTCAAAAATATATCTATCGTGTGTGCGAACGAAAATATACGGGCCTAAGAAAACGCACTCGATGCGACTCGATTATATATCTAATGTAATCTTTAACTACTGTCCGAAAAAGGATGTGACCTAATATTTTTTACAATTTGTATATTCGCGCTCACATTTTTTCAATTTTTAAGATTGTAGAAATCCTTTTTTACATAAATTGTCATTGTTGACCAATTTTGAGCGAGAATGCAAAGGATTGGCTAAGAATACTATCAATCCTAAAATTTATAATTTGTTTCCAAAAAAATGTGACCACAAATATAAACAAATGTGTGCTGTGCACTAGAGGGGCTTGAGACTTGACTCTGTTATCCTAACCCGAAAATCTCAAAAACCCGCCAAAAAATTTAAAATATTAATTTTAATAGAAATAATAAATTATATAAAAAATACATAATTAAAAAAAAATATGTTCAGTATAAAAAAAATAGTAAAAAAAAATCAATGAAATTAAAAAAACGGTAAAAATAACAATTCAGAAAATATGAATAAAATAAAGAAATGTCTGTTAAAATGTATTGGTCATAAACAAGGCAACAAAAAATTTGTAAATGCATGTTATTAAAATATAAAATATTTTTTGCATATTATACTCATAAATGCATATTTTTGCATATTTTGGACTTTTATTATAATATAATATTCTCCATATTTTTCATATTTTACATTTTCGAGCATATTTTTTACATTAATTAGCCAATTTACTTCTTTTCTATTAATTGTATGTCTATTATTTAAATAATTCATTTATCCTTAATAAATAAATAATTAAATAAAAACATAAAAAAACATTATTATTCAATGAAGCATTTTGCCATTTTTTCTTAAATTTTATGAAATATCTACAAATTGTGCATTTTACCAAGCTACTAAGTTTTTTTTTTTAAAAGGGTTGTTTTGTGGTGTTCTCTTATTAGGATTTTTCAACAATAAAAAATATTTTAAGGGGAAGAATAATTATGAACAACATATTTTATTCGATTTTAATATATAGTTTGCCGTTTTAGAAACTATCTCTTCTTAAACACATTTTTCCTAAAAAAAACATTTAAAAAGGAGCGATAACTTAAAACCCCTTCTTTCCCTTAATACAGGTTTTTTGCGTGATTTTTTCATAATAAGAGCCACTAGCAGTAAAATTATTAAAAAAATAAATAATTACATACTAAAAAAAAATCTCAAACGCTATATTTGCATTATTTTTAACTGCGATGCATGATGTGTAATTTTAAGTGCATATTTTCCTGTTTTTGGAGCATATTTTGTTATTTTAAATGCATATTTTAAGCACTTAAAACGTATTTTATAATGCATATTTTTGGTTGCTCTACATAAATAATAAAATAAATTTTGTAAAACAGACTTAAGTTATGTATTTACTATTAATTTTAATTCTATTAAAAATAATATTTTAAATACAATTTTCAATTAGGCTATCTTGTAATTCGAAATACAATTAAAAAAAAACAGAAAAGAACTTGGAAAATACTTGTATTTAGAAACAGTATAGTAAAAAAAACAAATACAAAATATTTTTTTGAAATTAAAATTTAAAATAAAATACAAAATCCTTTTTTTAAATTTATTTTTTTTAAATTTTTTTTTGAAAATAGTATTAAAAAATACAAAATTACAAAATAATTATTTAATTTATTTAGAATTTATTTATTTTTTGCGATTTTTAGAAGATCTGAACACCTTGAATCTGAATAAAACTAAATATCTTAGTTTGTTTAATAATCGGTTCTATAGGTATTATATAAAAAAACTGTTTTGAAAAATAAACGGCATATTTAATACCAGTGATCAAAATATATTCTCAAAAATATATAATGCCAGGACTTACACACAAATTTAAATAATTAAAAATTCTGAATCCATCGATTTTTTGATAAATATTAAAATGCAATTTAAATTTACTAAGTCACGTGTAAAACCTGCATTGTATAGACAAATCAAAATTACACATATTAGTATTATTTAGACTATAGGCTAGACACTTTAGAGTTTAGACATTATGTTAGCGAAATTCCGAAATGCGGTGCATTCATATTATAGTATATATAGTATATTATTTGTCGAACCCTGTGTTTGGAATTATTTGTGCAAGGTTCGCGTTTATTTTGGTCGATCGCTGGTGCAGACTTACAAGACGACACGCATTCTTTGTCTGAGTGTATGTGTGTGTGTGCGTTTGTGTGCATGCGTGCTCTCGTGCTATAATTATTTATTCCGGCGCGTCTTGCGAATACATATTATGTTGGATGTGTGCTTGCGTGCGTGTGTTCGTCTCTCAGGACCAGTATCGTTTTTTGATCAAATACCAATTTTGCGATGATAAACATTCTCGCACAATATAATTAGAATTAAATCTTGATCACAGTCAAAATCTTGGAAGACGCGACGCGACATGAGCTAGCCGCTGGGAATTCTCGATGTGTCCGTCTTTGATGGAACACAATGGAACTATACGCTATGCTATATTTTTTTTAGATGGGTAGTATCTATAATTATTTCTTTTATGAACATTGTTAGATAGTTTAAAATCATATGATTTCAATTTTAAATTTAAATAAATGTTTTTTTTTCATTAACACTTTTTTTCAAAAATAAGATATAACTTTAGAAAAATATAACGTTAATTCATTGGAGAATAAATCACAGTCCGCCTGTGCATCATCGTCAGGTTTTTTTCTAACGCGGACAATTAAAAGATATATTCAAAATGGTGTAGGTCACAGAGTACTATTCCACATCAATATATCAACCATTTTCACCTCCCTGGAATTTAAATTGTGATATTAACTGGCAAGAACTGTTCCACCACCCACCTACCCTTAAGTGGGACGGTAGTAAAAATAAAATATAGTTTTTTGGTTTTGTTAGGGATTTTATTTATGAAGGAATGGATTACTTATTTTTTACTCGTTGTGAAGCAAAAAACAAGCAAAATAGTACCAAAAAACAAGTAAAAGATTAGAAAAAAACTTTTTTTTAATTACCATTTTTTGTAAGAGTGATCATTAATTTAGAGTTCATTCCGCAATTACTGTTCTCCACCGAGTTAATTCCATTACAATATTTTTTTTAAGTATCAGGAAAATGTTTATCCTGACGTTAAGTCTCTTGAGATTTTCTCTGATTTTCAATCAGAAATCTACTAGATTTCTTTTTGAACTCTGCGATCCACCCAAAAGAGGGAAATGGTAGAGTTCATGATGGCAACTGCTACAAGTCGTGCTCTTGGAGAAGCCCAACCAATCCAGGTGCTCATTTAGTTGGCGCAGTTTTAGGGCGTTCAAAGTAAATGGTCAAGGCGTTTAGAGTTAAGCATCTATTTAATAAACGTCCAGGAGGTTCATTTTTCATCAGGCCTATAACTACTAAAACACGCCTTTATGGATATTAAATTTATCAAATTTCCAATGAAATAAGACCAACATTTTTTTGCCTATTTTGCATATTTTAGGTTAGTGCATTTTTTTCATAGCTTAGTGCATATTTGCCTATTTAAACTACATTTCTTAAATTTCTCCATATTTTTTTTTTTTTTAGTTTTTTATATATTTAAAATAATTACATGTAATTATTTGAATTTTATGTATTCTGGGCACATTTTGAATTTATTATAATCAAAAACATTTGATAATAATGAAAAAATATAATATATAATAAATTCAAAATATGCCCAAAATACATTAAATTAAAATAATTATATAATATTAATTAAAAAAGAACGTAATTTTTTTGTGTTGACTTTTTTTTACAATATTTTTTTTAATTAACGTAAAAATTTTTGTCTCTTTGTAACAATTTATTTTTTGGATCAAACATTTATTGTTAAAAAATTGTAAATATTTAGACCCCAATTATTTTTCCACTAAAAAACACAATTTATTTTAAAGTCATATAAAACTTTTGAAAATAATGTAAATAATATTTTTTTTATAAAATAAATATTATATACTACATTTTCAAGGTTTTTATTTTGATATTTTCTATTTTTTTAGTGCAATTTTTTGCATTTTTAAGTACATTTTTTGGTTCATATTTATACCATTTTTTAGACACCAAAATTCTCTCTTATTGTTATATACCGATTGCATTTTAAAATAGTTTATCTGACAATAACTTAATTTCTAAATATTGCACAAAGAAAGTACAAATTTACACACATTAAACGAAATCAACTAAATGCGATTCTCCAGAAAAAAACATAATAAAATATTGGTGCAACAAGCGATTCCCGCAAGAAGTTCGTTCTCCTTTTAAATACACATAAACGCATACAAAACTAAGCTCCAAATAGCTTACGCGCATATATTCTATTTTCGGAGCGATGCAGCGCGTGACAGTCATTAGATTCGACTCGCGCGCGCGCGCACGCATTTTCTTTGCTTGCACACGTTCTTGTGTCGCGCACAGCCGCCGACCGCTGCGCACCGCGCCGCCGCCGCCGCCTCGCCGAGCTTATTAGATCATCGCGTAACGATCGGAAGAACCCCCAGCAAAGAAGCTATATAAGATAAAGAAACGAGAGCAACGGAAAACGGCGACGCGCGACGATTGCTCTTAGCTGGGAGGCGTCTCACAATATTTTCGTATATA
>JAAAKO020030647.1:0-13387 GCA_010015015.2 Bolitophila cinerea | reverse complement strand
GTCTCTGACCTCCGTTCTAATGGTGGTATAAGATCTGCACGCCGATGGCTCCGGCCCATACAAGTCATTGCTTGAACCATTTCTGGCCATTTCGTTAGCCTTATTATTTCAAGGAATATCGGAGTGACCAGGAACCCACCGCAGCTCAACATTATTAATAATGGATAGCTCTGTGAGTTGGTCGAGACATTCCTGGACATTATTAGCCTACGAATATTTCAAGATAATTGAGCTCTTCAATGGACACATTTTCGGATTGCAGTGAACCAAAACAAATAAAATGTAATGTTAAAAAAACAGCATGTTATGGCGGTTTAACACGTTTTTTAAGTATTATTATTACTAATTTGTATATACAATCATTTCAATTACAAAAAAGGTTTTCTTAAATAAATATATACACAACTTTACACTTAGGATCTCGAATCTTAATATGTATAATTAAGTGACTCTTCCTTGAATACATACTATCATTTTGAAAATATATAAAATCTCAACTGTACACTGGAATCCCATCATCTTTACCTGACGTATGTGTTTTTAGGTGTTTCTTCAAATGCGCTGACTGTCCGTACGTCTTGTGGCACACATCGCATTTGAATCGTCGTCCAAGCGCATGCATTTGCAGGTGCGTCTTTAGGCTTTGCTCACGCGTAAATTGTTTCTGACAATATTCACAAATTAATAATGCGCCCGTGTGCACATTGTAGTGCCCCTTAAGACTTTGTGCTGTCGTGAAAGCCTTCGGACACTTGTCGCAAGGAAATCTCTTGTTTCCCTCTGCCGAATGCTTCAACATGTGCAACCTAAGACTGGGCTCGGCAATGAATGAGCGCGAGCAAACCAAACATGTGAACGGTTTCTCATCCTGGTGCAGAAACGTGTGCCGTTCACGAGCATTAAAACTCTTGAACATTTTTCCACACACAGTGCATCCAAAAGGTTTGTCACTTAGGTGACTCAGCGCATAATGTTTTTTTAGTTCTACGCACGTTGAGAACACCGATTCACAAGTCTCACATTTCATGGTATTGCCCTGAAACGGAAGCTTTCTATCTGGAATAATGCCTGAAGCATCGTCTTCGTGCGCACGTAAATGAGAATCTAGTGTAATTTTAAGAGCAAACACTCGCGAACACACATGACACATGAATTTCTTTTCCGTGGCCGGATTCGGCCAGTCGCCGCCTCCTGTTTCGTCGCGGTGTTCGTGCAAATGTTTACTCAACGACGATGCATACATGTACACTTTAGTGCAATGCGTACACGGGTAGGTCTTGTCTTTTGTGTGCGTATTCATGTGCACCTTAAGATTGCTGAGTTCTGCAAAATCTTTATCGCATACCTCACACTTGTAGGGTTTCTCTTTAGTATGCGTACGAAGGTGACATTTATAGCTGTTCGAGTAGCTAAAGGTGGCCGCACATATGTTGCACATAAATTCATTTGTACGACTTCGAACGACTTTCGGTAGAACCTTGGCGTGCATTGACAGAATATGATTCTTGATGTTAGCTAATGTGGTGCATCTTTTGTCACAAATCTCACATTCGTAGCGTTTCTCGTCCAAGTGTGATAATTTGTGCGAACGCAAACTTGAGGGGGCTGCAAAACGTTTGTCGCATATCTTGCACACGTACGGTTTATCACCCGAGTGGGTGTTCATGTGGTGAGACAACGAGGTGCCTTGTGTGAAGGTTTTATCGCATACTAAACATTGAAAGGGTTTACTGCCCGTATGCGTGCGCCGATGAACTTTCAGGTATTGAAATTCAGTGAATGACTTGTCACACACTTTGCATGTATGTGGCTTTAGGCCAATGTGCGTCCGCATGTGACGTCGAATTCCCAGCGGATTTGTGTACTCCTTCGGACATATATCGCATTTGTATGACACACGTTCGACAGGTGCGTTGAGCAACTTTGGCGTAAGCTCTTCCTTAGAATTAAAATCAAGTTATAGATAAGATAGTTAGATTATATAGCCGCGATGATAACTTACAATGAAAATGTCTTCGCGGTATTCTTTCTCGGAATCCTCTGATTCTGGCTCGTCCTTAATTTCCGTAATAATTTCTTCCATCTTCAACTCTTTCCACTAGAAATAGAATTATATTACGTTAAAAATACTTTGAATGGCTAAATTGCAAATAATTTTCGTTGAACCTCGAGAGTTGACATTACATTTCCATCTTTCTAGCATTAAATAAAGGATTCACTATCGGCAAGCCAGGCTAAATTCTCAAATTGCATATACCGAAAGGCAAGGACGTGTTGCATACAAATTACAAACAAAACAAAATACACAATGCACAATCCGAAAATATTTGACACATTGTTTTAACGCCCGTTCGTCGACAAAGTCGAGTCGATTCGATATTCGATCCTACACCGAGAATAAACCGCGGGGGATGATTTGGTACGCCATTCTTTGAATTTTATAAGAACATACTTGTACGGGCGTACGAAACATCATGTGCCCGATTTGCAAAAAACTCACCGTAGCGCTGCATTCGCTAAAAAGATGTCATATGACAACTTAAAAAACCTGTGTTTTGTTTACAAATAGAAAATAACATTTAAAATTACCCTCTTTCAAAATGAACAGCCACAAGTTCCTAAAAACTCTTGTCATTGACCCCAGAGATACTATACCAAATATCGTCCAAAATGTCGAGCGTCTGTGTGATGTGATTACCAGTCAGAATTACGAAAACCTGTTGAATCCCAGATGCAAGGAGCTTCTTTATGCGAGTCTAGCCATTCACTACTATAAAACGATACTCTCTCATCGGAATTTAAGTGTGGACCAATTAGCATTTCAAATAAAAGCGCCACCACTCACTGCTACTTCCCTAAAGGAACTCCTCTCCGATCCCGTTCGCTACTGCGGATTGCGTATCCTGGAGGCTAGCAATGGTGAGCGTCTCATTCATCACATCATCAAAGCAGTTCAAATTGTGGATGCACAAGAGCCCTCACGGAAAATAGTAGAAGACATGCATACGAAAATGATAAACCGCCGGCGAGTACACGATTTTGTGGAATTAATAGTGGACGATTACCCGTTGGCCAGAACCCACCAGGAAGTACTCAGTTTGCTGTTCAGAATGTCCAAACTGGATGCGCCATGCACAGCAGAAGTTATTGATAGATTAATCGGCTTCGAAGATCCCGAATTTACCATCGCACACCTTTTGCAAATCTTACTTATACATCGATCGGAATACGGCTACCAGACGTCTTGCTTCGTATACAAACGACTTGTGGACATGCTGCAAAGTCCAGTCAACCAGAAATTCATCGAGACGTTCTGGTCGAAATTAATGAACGTTTTCAAAGAACCGGAGCTCACGACATTATTTCTGAAGTGCTGTCAAAAACTAAACCCGTTTTTCACAGGAATACAGTGCATTCTGAAGAGTCATTTGCTTACTGTGACCAAAAAGTATGACGAGAGTGAAGATTTCACTTGGGAAATTCTTTCGGAAGACTGTCCTAAATTGTGTTTTGTAGATATTGCTAAAATTGTGGTTTTACTAGCATCTCAAGAGTCTCCGGTGAGAGTTACGTTCTGCGAAGCTATCCGAGAACTACAACTTGACCAAGAATTACTCAGTGATATTTTTCAGTTTGGCGATTAATTATTATTAAATACATCAATTATATTCGACTGCATTTATTTAAATCATTTTGTTTCTTCTTTTTGTGAATCGTCTGACTTTTTTATTACCCAGGAACCAAGCATTCCGGTTGGTCGAGAGTCGTCCTTTGGTTTATTGCATTCACTGCTTTTGATGCGTGAACTGTTCACGGTGTTCGAGACACGGTGATGTTGCAATACAGTGGCAGGTCGAAGAACTGCTAGGGCCTCTTCTTTAGTGGTTTTTCGGTAGTTCAGCCATGTCTAAAATCATATTCATTGATATGTTTTGTAAATTGAAATTACAATCTAAAATACTTACAGAAACCTGCTCGTCCGTTTCGAGAACAGCCGGACTTCTGTGGTGCAGCCACGAGAACTTGTCGTCCGACTCAAATGTGATGACTGCGTAGCTGAAAATATCATCACCATTCTCGTCTGTCCAGATATCAAATAAACCGGCCACTTTTAATAGATTCACATGCTCCACAGACGGCCACGTTTCTTTGTTAGCAATGTTGATGCCCTCCTGTTGGGGCATATAAAAATAGTACGCCGGACGTTGTGAGGACTTGAGCTCTTTCGTTGTTTGCCATTCATAGAATCCTTCGCAGAGTATGACACAACGTTGGCCATCCAGGAACAATTTGTGGTACAGCTTCGAAGTGAGCATTGTCTCAAGCCGACAGTTATTCGTGGATAAACCGTGCTTGCGGTAATCACCCTGTTTTGTGCATTTGAATTTATTTATTAATAATATATTATTAACCTATTGTATAGTTTATTTTTATGTATATACCTTGTGCCAATAGGGAATGATGCCCCACATCATGGGCACGAGCAGGCGCTGGTCGTCGGACTCGCTGTCCGAGCTGTCATCAAAATGTCGGGCTGAAACAAGCACGGGCGTCACTTCGGTCGGCGCAATATTGTAGGATGGCTGAAATTGTTTGCCGCCATTATACTCGGCTCGTATCTCTGGGCATTGAAATTCCTTGTCAGCTGCTCCTTGATAAGCTGAGGCAGCCTGAATTTGTACAGGAGAAAGTGTTCTACAAAGTATCAATCATCAAAGATGAGTGTATAGAGAGATTTTAAATATACATTTTTCTTACAAGCATGTTCGTCCACACATTTTTTTAATTATTTGCTAGCAATAGATGATTTTTTGTATATGTAATTTGCTAAGATGTTTTTTTTTAAATTTATGTATTATGTTTAGAAATTAAAACATACAAAACAACAGCAACAACATTAGAATGCAGTTACCAAAACAGAAAACACAAACAAGCGCACGTGCTGACGTACAGCGCTCGAACCGCGCAAACCACACTGTTAAAAAATCGTCAAACTTTGATATTTCGAAAAATCCTTATTGATCAGTGCGCCCTCTACTTCAATTTTTTCTTCTCTCTTGTTTGATCTTGATATTTGCTAGATATCTTTTTACTCGTCTTTTCCTCGATCTTTAAACAAGGACAATGCCTTTGTTTAGGAAATCAACCCTTGAAAATGTGGAAAGAGTGATGTGAAAAAGTACTCTATAACTAACTCATTTTTTTAAAAAAATACTTTGTAATTATTTCAAATCATCATCAATCTAAAAACATTGTAAAGGCAGTATGTCATTTTGGCAATGGATACATTCCGCCAATACTAAAAATCCCATTCGCTGTGGGGTAGTTCGAACCCAAACCTCAGAGGAGAATCACTACTTGGCTTCTTGGCTGGATCAATGACGGTGAGACTACTTTTGTAACGGCTAGAAGACAATTTATTATTGTGTTACCATTAACCCACGTCTCCTTTAATTGTATTTTCGAAGATCATACCAACAGTGTACCAAAGCAAAACATCAAAACTCAAAAGTCAAAACAAAGCGATTGCGCATGCAAGCTCGTGTTCGTTCGTGTGTTTTGCCTCTGTTTGATATCAAGGTAGAATATATAGGTACAATTTAGTATATTGAATATATAGCATATATACATCAAGCATTGAGTGTACTACATATATAAGCTGTTTATACATAGAACAGCCGGTTTAAAAGCGCGAAGCACGATGTACGGCAACGCTGCGTGTGCACACAACGAAATCGCACGGAAAATTTGAATTTGGCAGAAACGAGTTGACTTGCGTCGTGTCAAGACGTGTGCTTTGCTTTCGTCTGTCAAAATATAATATAAAATAATATTTTTTCTAGTTTTAAAGGAAAACTGTTCTATAATTCGAACGGATTCGTTTCAAAGAGTATTCACTAACACGTTTCATCACGTTTCCGGGACCGGGCAGTTTCGTTGTTTTTTTGTATGAATGCAGTTTAAGCAAAGATCGTCAACCTGCTGGCAAACAAAAAGTGATAACGTCGTGTTCCGTTTTGTGTGTGTGCGTACATTCATTGTTTATCAATACTTGTTATTTGCGTACGTATATTATAGTATATTTAAAGTGCTCTAGTGGAATATTTAGTGGGTGGTACAGGTGTACACACGCATATCGCCGTTTGAATGCGAGCAGTGGCAAGCATCACACGAATCATTGATAAAACAATGTTTGAGGATCACAATTTAGGATACTAAAGGAATAGCCGTTTTGGAGTACACTCATTCAGGTAAAAACACACACACTAAATCGTAATTGCGTCTTTTTCTGTACACGTCTTATCAATCTTGTTTTTGATGATTCTTGAGTTCACACCTTTTTTTAAAGAAAATGTATATTTCTATGAAAGACGATATAGATACAAAATTCTCGTTGGCTTCTTTCATTAGCATAAAACTATCAATGTGTGTGCGATTGTGGTTGTATATAGTATAAAATTTCGTAATTTTAGGTATAAAAGCCGGTTTTGTGAGAGTGTGAGTATTTCTGTGTTTCTGAATGCATTACGCACACACTGACGGAAGCCACACAAAAATTCTTATCTTAGTGATTCATAAGAATGTAATTTGAAAAGAGTTTGATCAGCACTTCGATATGCTAATTTTTTAAGTAAAAAGTAATATAAATTCTTATGGTTATATTTAATAGCTTTTCTGTATATAAACATTGTTTTAAATTGAAGTAGAAATACAGACTTTGGAAGTCGAACTTCAAAACTTCATATGGAAATGTTTGTATTTTAAAGAACTCCACACGAACAAAGATAAGACATACACTATACAAAAATTCTAGAATGAACTTTACAATAAATTATCGCAAAACATTGCGGCAGCGATCCAGTTTTAAAACAGTGGGCATATAAATTCAAAATACTCGTGACATTGTTTTCTCGTTGTAGACATTGGAATTTTAGCATAAACTTGCCGAATAAGTTTAGTGTGTTGATTGGCCTTGTGCCAAAAGTTGGGAGACGACTCCGTTACCGCGCTCCGCCCGTTGGTGACTGTATGATGTATGTGTATGTGTGCGACTGTCTCTCTATGGCTCGTGTGCACGCGTTAGCGTTTCGACTATGATGCATATTGAAGTTTTGCATCGGGACACTTTCCCATAATGTGTATTTCTATTTACGTATGTTTATTCGATAGATTATGTATGTTTGGATTTAGAAAATAGGTAGAACGGTTACGTTGGACTCACATTTAATTTATATATACAAACATGCACTTTATCAACGAACGTGCATCGTACATGTTATATTATTACATATTAGATTTATGTAGATGTCGAGTATAATCGCATAAACAACATGTACTAGAAAAGTGGTTGTGCAGATGAAACAGATGGCTAATTTATATTAAGTTAAAGTTTTCTAGCTAAAATTTAAAATGCCTGCAAAAATTATTCTCTCAAAATTGTATTGAAATTCATTGTAAATACAACAATCGCCGTTATCTATTGGGACATTGTGATAGCCTAGGTAAAGACAGGTTCTTAGCCATTTCAAATGTTTGTTAATATGATAGCCGTCAAAGTATTATCAAAAACAATGAACAAAGAGAAAGGTTATAGAAGTGTTTTATTTCTCTATAGTTATATATCAATACCTTCCCAGCAAAACATCGTTACCTACATTTTTTTTTAATCTTATTAATTTTTTTAATTTTATTATGTTCCTCTATGTTTTAATAAAATAATAAATGTGCTTATTCATTTGTTTTTTGGAAAGATGGATTAAACATTTTATCGTAACTACAATATTTCTTATATTTAGTTTTTTTTTGTTTTCTTTAAAATTAACTTTTGTTGATACGATGTTTTGAAGATATAGATATAATGTATATGTATATTGTATATGTATAAATATAATTAAATATTATTGATATATAATTATACGAAAACTTATAGATTGTATAAAGACAAGATACGCAATATCACAGGAAAATCGAAGCCTTTATTCATCTGTATTCAATCTTGTTCCAAAGTTCATTAAATTGCAAAACGAGGGAATAAACATTTTGTTTTAAGATGGCTTTAAGTATTTAAAAGCCATATCCTAAGAAAAAAATAAAAATAAAATGTAATTCTAAATTATTTTTAATATTTTTTTTTAATTTTATTAACGTTTTTTTATATTAATGAACAATATATTTTAATCCATTTTAAAACTCTGTATAAATATTTATTTTTCTTGAGATAAATCTAAATCAATCAATCAATCAAATGAAAACCTTGTTTAACATGTTTTAATTACAAAGTACATAAAAATTGATTAAATTGATTTTACCCTTCGTTCAGATTGGCCTTGGACAACTCCGAATCTACAAAAATTCTGAAAAATCCACGAATTTGATTAGTAGAACAATTTTGGTAGTACCTCAGTTCTCGGACCCAGTGTGAACTGTTTATGTTTTTGTTGTTGTATTGTTTTAAAAGTTCATCATACGGAACTTACTCCGAAGACACTCCGAAAACAACCAAAATATGTATTCGGAGTTGTTCAACGCTAAGCTGGAGGGTTAGGAATTAAAAATATTTTTTTATCTCTCGGATGAAGTACATGGTCTGCCCAGCCCATTTTGATTTCTTTGAAAATGAATATCTGTACTTTCTCTCTAGCTAGTCAGAAAAACAGATATTAAAGTAAAAAATCTAAATCGATTTTTTTTTTCAAAAAACGATTGTTCAGGAGATCATAAAACGGTATGTACTCTACTTATAAATGTTTTACCAAATCGAGATTCTACAATATAAAAAAATACATTTAATGCTATACAATAAAAGATTTTAATTAACGCTAGCCGTTGAATGGATAAATGAATGGATATTTCAATTTAAATATGTGTATGTTAAATAAAATGATAGCGCATATTGCCAAGAATTAATTTATTATTACAAATTTGAATGATTTTTCATTGACTGTTAAAATACATTCTTTTTCGAAAAATAATATTATTTTTTTAAATATATATTTTTTTTGTACATTTTTTTTATTGACGGATAATAAAATATTAAAAAGTATTCAGAAAGCTAACTGAGAAACTGGGATTCTCTTTTTTATAATCTACAAAAAATATTATAAATATTAAATTTTTTTAGTTTAGAGCCTGTATATTTTTAGTGTCACTCAAAAATAAATAGGATATGTAGGTAGTGGAGGTTTCTCTAATTACAAATTGTTTTTTATACGCAAAATTACGTAAGGTAAGAGGAATTTTTAGTTACCAATCATTTAAGACGTGGAAAATTTTAAGACAGACTCGATGAGTAAATGACTAGCCAAAACTAAAATATTATTTACCTGTGAATTAAATGGAAAAGAATTTCTGGCAATATCTTAAAAAAAGGTTGTAGGACACTCTGTCCAAAAGTCATATAAAATAATATTTTAGTTTTTGTGAGTCTTTTGCTTGTTTTTTTACATGTAATTTGAATAAATTTAATAAATAAAAGCCATTGTACAAAAAGGTCGTCTTTTTATATATTTTTTGTATTTGGAAATTTCACCCCCTAAAAATTGTAAATGAATTAAATATATGCATTTTTTACCTTTAAACCACTCTCATCCCTTAAGGAAACCTTTGTATCAATTTTCATTATCATATTTGTATCAGCGCAAAAAACTACCTTTAAAAATAGTGTCAAATTCAAGGGCTTCGGAAATCGTAATATCCCCCTGATTCGTACTGAGGCGCTCATTTTCTTCAATATTGTGCATAACTAAACTAACTAACTAACTAACTTAATAGACCGTACATTTGCCGAAAAAATAGAAGACTAGTATAAATACAAAAATATTATTTTCCAGGAAATGAAAAGGAGTACAAGCTCAGAAAATAACTTTAAAAGATGTGAGTTTTTCTCCAAGTTTACTTTTTTTGAATATCTGCCTTTAAACACTCCCAAAATCATTTAAAAAGAGTCTCTTTAAACCTTAAATCTCTCTCTCTTTTTTCAGTTTTTTTTTATTTGTAAGGATATCCTTCTCTATATCCCTAAAAACTAAATTTTGCTTTGCCCGTGTAATGAGTAATTACGCCTTAATATTTATTTTATCCAAATATAACCACTCTACCTTTTTCAGTTTTTTTATTGGTTATTTCTCCAAGCGGTACATTTTGAAGAGTTGGCCACCCTAATTTTTACACTTTCATCTACTTGTATCATTTCACAATTAATGTCCTCTTTACATCACTTAAGTTTGTTTTGAGCACATTTTTTATTTTTTAGGTGAACAAAAAAAATACTGTTTTTGGCGGTGGATTTTCATTTAATATAATATATTTTTGTGCAAGTTAAATTAAAAGCATATCATATCAAATTTACCTTGGTTTAGTACTTTTTTATATGAATTTAAATAATAATTTATTAAGACCTTTTAATACGATTTTGACCAAATATTTGTTGGCGGTTAATTTTAAAAACACATACAAAATCGGCAACTGGCGGCTCCGGGCGGCCGGCTTTGACCTTTGATTTTAGGCTTCTATACAGTGTATCAGAGCCAAAACTTTACGACATTCGAATTAATTTTAGAAGATAGTAAATAAAAAAAAATGGCTACTTTAACATTTTTGGTTTACACAGAAAATTATTTTACAGGGTGTCCCAACTGTTTTTTTTAAATATGTAGATTAAACTACTTCCCAGCAACCAATTTTACGCGAAAACATTTACTAGCATTAACAAGAAGAAAGTAGCTACATAACTAGATAACTATTTCCACGTATCTTAAATATGTTTTATAATAAATGAATAAAGAAATGCATTATTTTATAAATATGAGCTACAAATATATGTAATAATATGTTTTATTGGTATATAATTGAAGCTGTGAGTATGAGAAACTTGTGTGTCTCGTAAATTCCTCTCTGGTTTTAAAACATAGTCCTATACGTACTTATTATTACTTTTGTATTTATTTCCTTTGTTTGTAATGTTGTAATTTGTATGACCATTTACCGGCCTTTGACATCTAAATACTGTATAAATAACCACGGGCTACTTTCCTTTACTTTTATTTTTATAAGTTATTAGTTGAATACGCATAATTCAGCAAAATATAATTTTACCTTCATACGTTTTTTTTTGTTTTATAGCGAAATTCTATATTTAATATAATTATGGATAAATTAAACAAAGATATTATTTAGATATGGCATTAAAATTGTTTTAATGTGCTTCTAAAAAAGTGCACCTAAAATAAAATAAATGTGTTCCTAAAAGAACAGTGCTAAACGAGTAAAAAACGTGGTCAAAAGACATAAATTAGCTATAAAATATAATCTCTTTCAATAAATAAAAAAAAACTTGTTTAATTAATATTAACATTTTTATAAAAAGGCTCTGAATTTAGCGTTCGTACTCTTATTTGATAACATATATACTCTTTAAAATAAAAAAAACGCTTACAAATTCAAAAACGTGCTCTTATATTTAATGAATGTTCTCTAAGGTAAATGTAATTTTGGCAGACATTTTTACACAAAAACAATTTACGCCAGTCCCAATTGTTAGCATTACAATTTTACATTACATTTTAAAGGCGTAACTATTATATCTTCTTCTTCTTCTTTTTTAAATTTCATTTTTGGCCGAGACCATCTATCTATTATATCTTATTATTCAGCGTAAATTTTTTAATTTATAAGAGCACAACATTTTTTTAGAGCACAACTTTTTTTACAAGAGTAAATTTTTATAAATTTAATGGTCATTATTTTTTTTAAAAAGGTAGCATAATTTTAAATCTTCAAAGTTAGGATAAACAGAACAAAAAACAAAAACGAGTATTAGATTTTTGGTGAACACATTTTTTATCAGGGACGATGAATTTAGGGTATATAATTTAGCTTATAACAATAAATAAAAATTATATTTTTTTTATTAAAAATGTTTTTTTAGGTTTTGTAACTGCATTCAAAATCAAAACAAAAATACAAAATTCATCTAAGGATTTTTTTATAACTGATCATGTACTAGCCAAAATATTTTTATTGTTTTTTACTTTCAGAAATTTTGTTTGAGTAATTTTAGTCGTTTTACTCCAATGTGCAGTGGGAAACTGTTCAAAAAAATCAATATTTTTATTCAAATAATTGATTTAGTTATCTTAATAAATAAAATACACTAACTTATTAAAAGAATATGTGTTCTATAATTTTCAGTTATTTCTTAAATAATACATCAATTTTTATGCATTTTGTCATGATTTTTCAACTTTATCTGGATTAGGTTTTAATTTCAAATTTAATTTTAAAAAATTTAATGCTTTATCTACTAGCTAAATTAGATTTTTTTTATTTATTAACAAATGCTTTTTTAAGGCTTAACTATTTATATGTGGTGAATCTATGTTTCATAATATAAAAAATTCTCAAGATATTAAAAAAGCCCAATTATATGCTGACGACATAGCTATAACTTACTCATGTACATCAAAAACGTATTATATAATTTTTGGAAACAATCATTTACCGGAAATAAACCTAAAAATATAAAAATGACATCATCAAGAAAATCGTAAAAGTAACATATCTTGGACTATTAATGACTTCGTCGATCAAATGGACAGATCATATAAATAAAATAAAATCCAAAATTAGTCCTATTATAGGTGCATTGAGAAGACTAAAATACACACTAAACAATGAAACACTTAAAAACATCTACTTCGCAAACATATACTCACATATCAGTTACTTATAGAAAATATGGTCCAATAGTAAAATGAACAAACTAAATGAACTTCAAAGAATGCAAAATAAAGCTATAAAAGCAGCGACCAAAAATCCACATGATACGCCATCAAATACACTGTACAATACATCATTTATAAATCATTTATCAAATTCAATAAAAATTAACAAAATTTTTCTAATTTTTAAAATATTAAATAATATATGTAGACATAATTTGACAATACAAACGAACTCTTAAATACACGGACATAATAGAAGACAACAACAACTTTTACACATAAATTCGTCGAATTCAAATAACCACTCCAAATCAGTTCTAACCGACTCAACTCGTCTATTCCACATAATCTGGAACAGATCGTCAATTTACCAGTTTTTAAAAAAATATGGATAACCTCTAATACATAACAATAAAAACAATTATTAAAAAATAAAAATGTAAAAAAAACAAACAAACAAAATAAAATTCAAAAAATCTACTCTACACATCACAACCCCAACCTAATTAAACACAAACAAGAGAGGAATTTCCGAGACACAAAACTGTCTCATACTCACGGCTTCTATCCAATAAACAAATATATACTAATATATACTTATCTAGTTATGACAAATCGTTTTTTTTTAAACTAAATTCATTGTTTCTGGGACACCCTGTACGAAT
>JAAAKO020030636.1:0-13388 GCA_010015015.2 Bolitophila cinerea | reverse complement strand
TATTTGCTCTTTAAAAATTTAAGGTTTTTTAATCATTAATCATTTTTTTAATATAATTATGGAAAATTAAAATAGGATAATATTTAAATTAAAGCGACTTAGAGTGGCCAAAAATAGATTATTTTGAAAACAAAAGTAAAAAAAGAGATTTTTTTAAATCTTTTTTAAAGTAAGTTATTGAAGAGTATTTGATGATAGATTTCGTTAGAAGTATAAAAAAGAAAATACATTTTCTATATTTGACACACTTTGCTTGCATAATGAGAGGGTTATCTCACGTATAGATTTAATCGGCCGATGACCGAGCAAAATACGTCTTTCAATTCGTGTGCAGAGACCCCAAATTATTTAATAACTTTTAATAAATTATTATCTGTTATAGGCCTTTTTGGCAACAGTCTAGACAATATATTATAATATTGGTATAACAAAACGCAAAAATAATAAATAAAACAAGAAAAAACAAGCAACAACAGTCAAAAACAATAAATAATAGTTCAAAAACAAGCGAAAATAAAACTAAAATGAAAAAATTTTGGAGACAAAGGAAAATTAGAAAATAAATATTATTTGTATATCTATCTAACAGAATAAATATAAAGGAAATCTGAAATCCCGTTTTCTCCATAAAAATGAGTGGGTGGGACATGTGTGTCCCAAAATATTGGGGCTTAGATCCATTATATTATTTTCTACACCTGATTCGATGCCTGCAAGGTGATCCTTTGCAACTTTATCTCTTCAAACTTATTTTTTTAATTTTTTTTTCTATTTTTTAAAAAACGCAACAATTAAGATTATTAAAAGTTTTCTTTTAATTTTTAAACGCTGCTGATTTACTAAAAAGCACATATAGAAAAGGCAGAGACAGACCTTGTTTCTATGATAAAAAATATGTGGTACCAGGACTTTTTGCCATTTTTTTTGGTTACTTAATCAAGTTTAATTTAACTTTATTGTGTGAATTTTAGTATTTTTTCAAAAAAAAAAAAAAACAATTGGAGAAATTAGATTATTTTTTCTAAAATTTTAAATTAGTATATCTTAAATAAAGCTAGCAAAAAGGAGATATAATTTTCCAGGTAATAAAAAGAGTAGAAACTCTGGCAATGAGTTTAAAAAATTGGGGTACAAAAACCGGAATACCGGTACTACTGCGGCTATTTTAACAACATCGAATACCGGTATTGAAGAACGTGTAATACCTATATTTCGCTATTGTTTTTTTTAACCGAAATTATCATTATTTAACTATATTTTATATGAAATTGAAGAAACATTAAATGCATTCCATCGGTCAGCTGTCTTCAACAACAAAATGTAAGAATGTCATCCGCAATTTTACAGAGGAAATGATGGGAACTCAGCAGGCCGTTTATTGACAATTTTTTTTGGATATAATTCACCATGGATATTCGATCGAATAAAAAAATCCGTTTTTTAAACAAATTTACATTTGACCAAAGTGGAGGATGATGAATCTGCTGAGTGCTAATCAAGGGATGGTTACGCAGGTAATAAAGATATATTTGAGCGTTTATACCAAGAGAAAGTGAGTTCCATTGAGAAATTGATTTGATTTGAAAAACAGTTCTTGGCACACACAAAACTAAAACACAATTACTATAATAAGCAAGGAGCTTTTGTGGCCAACTCTTAAAGTTAAATATTTATTATTTCTACTAAACAGAGTTCTCAAATAAATATGTATGAATTGTTTCAAATATATTTAAGTAAAAACCTACTTTTACTAGACTCTATAGATCTATTTCTAATAATGCGAAATTGATTTGCACTTTTTTATGTAGATTATATTCGTTTTCATAAAAAATAAAATAAAGATCATTATAAATTATCCGATTCAGAGAAAAGACTTCAGAAAACTTAACTTAATAATCCGGATCCTATTTAATTGTATTTTAAAAAAATTAAGTTGCCATTGAAAATGATAATTATTTATTCAATACCGAAATACCGGTATTGACTAATGTTAATATAGTTGTCATTGATTATCCACCCTTAAACACAAACTCCATTTATTTTAGAAAAAGAATATTTTAAATTTTAAACGCCTCCTTCCCTTTTGCGGGGAAAACATTTTTAAATGAGGGCAACCTCCTTTACATCTCAAAAACATTTTTTTTGACAAAGTAAAGTCCTTTGCCAAAAAAATAAGTAACCCTTTAAAATTTGGAGCCTGATCGGTCAATCTCGCGAACAGGTGTTTTGGAGCATGCTTGGTCACAAATGGCTGTGCTCGGTCATGCTCCGTCATGCTCGAGCACAAAGTCAATACTTCGCTAAATAATATATAATAACATATAATAGAATAAAAAAAAACCTTTTTTTAAATTATTATGTTTAAAAAAATAAACTATAAGGTAGAACATTAAAAACGATTTATTTTTAAATCATCCGATCTCAGTACATTTCGACATCTGACATCTACGATATATTGGTAAAATGAGTTTAATATAAAGTCTCAGGCAAAATAAAAATCAATAAAAGCCGAGTTCTTTACTTGGATTTAAAACGCTATACAGCGTGTCTTCCTGGACTGATGTCTACCGCTAGACATAGGTCTTGTTGTCGTGTTTAAAAATCATATGTCTTCACTGTTTTGTCACAACAGGGAGCACGGCATCTAAATGGAATGCCTAATAATGAGTCCAGACAGCGTTGAAATATCCTGACGCTCGAGAAATGGGTGTTACGTCAAGGTTTCATTCGGATAAATTCTGGTGATTTTTATAAAATACACGCATAAAAATTTTGTATTGGTGACGTTCGAGCAAAAGGTGATTGCGCACATTGTCGTCATCATCCTCCATAAACCAATTCATATACACAATTAATTTTGTTCACTTCCGCTAAAAATTTTGGCTCTTCTAACAACTAACTTTAGACAAGCAAACTTTAGAACACCGATCCGGTGTCTAGAGATCAAGGAAGAGGTGAAGAAATACAAATATCCCCAAAGATGGTATAGACACCGGTGTCTAAACTTAGATCAGGGAAAAGAACTCAGGCCTAAGAGTATGTTGCCATAACGCCACGAAGAAAAATCGCTAAAATCAACCGCCATTGGTGACAATTTACTGGCGTAAAAATAATAATAATAAAAAAACTAACATTACTAGTTTTTTTTCTTACCCCATATTTCTTCCCGAGGTTATTTAATAGTTTTAATATAGGGTAGGCGGAGATTATTTGACTTTTAATCCAGCTCGCCAACTGCACTTTTTCTGAAAGACATAAAAATAATGAAACATTACTGTTGAGTATACATATAAATTCAAAAAAATATTTTAAATGTATATTATTATAAAATAAATACCTAATAATATAACAAAACATTTTTTTTAAAAAAAATTGTACATAATAATAATAATATTATTAATATTTATAAATACTTACACAATAATTATAACTGTGAAAATGTTTGTTACTCTTATGTAGGTACATTTTTGTTTTTTTTTTTTTAATTAACACAAAATTTATTTATATGGAATTTGAATAAATCAAAAATAAATTACTATACAAAATCACCTCATCAGAAACGCATTTGTCTTCCCGCTTGAAAGAAGTGTTTCACGATTTCCGGAAAGAGACCATAAACTGGAAAGTAAATCACTTCCTACACAGACAAAGAACAGACTCCTTTAACATTTTTTAACCGCAAAAAACAACAAAAAACCTCACAGATTTGTTCGACGCTGATTACAGGAACTTTGTTACAATTCGACCCCCTTAAATACACATAAATAAATCCGTATATAGACGTAAATGATCGTACACATATCCCGGAATGCCATATTCCAGCTATAGTATTAAGCGCACGTGCTTTTGGGTCGTTCTTTCGGAGGTCCCAAAAAATTCATTAACGTAATGTCTCGCAGCTAATTAAAAACTGCATTTCTTTCATATCTCTGTATTTCTTCGCTGCCGTATAGCACGTATAGCTACAATCTAAATTCATAAAATATTTCAAAACCAACTCACCGAAGAAAAGTACTACAACAAAAAATATATGGAATCCAAAACGGAAATGCGTACAGCCGCAGGAATGCACTTAGCACTTGTCTCAGAAATTAATATATCCATATGTCAATACACCACGGCTGATATGCACACTGTGCGTGAGTGTGAGTGTGTGTGCGTGTGTGGAAAGTTCACCCCTTGTGCGATTAATCACTTGAGCCTCAAAATACGTTATATATATATATATATAATCTATGGTATACCGTGAGTAAAACAACATGTTCGCGCGGACTTCAACTAGGAAACAGGAAATTCCAAACGCGTAACGCTCGCACTCCGAACGGAATTTAGCAACTCGGTTTCGTTTAAGCAGATCGCTCGACAACCCGACCTTTTTTTGGTCGTTGTGAAAACATCGTATTAGAATATTATATATATCTATATTATGGATGTATATATGTATGTATTTTGGACGGAATACCTAAAAACACGTGTGCGGATAAACACGGCCTAAAATAACGTATCTCACGCACATATTTCGAATGTCCTGTGGATCGGTGAGGTTGAAATAGATACGTGTGAGCCTGCGACCCCTTGCTCTCTATACACCAAGCATACACACGAATATATAGTGCGTGGCCAATATTATATAGGAAAGAGAAACATATTATTATTTCATGATAAATTACGCACAGAAAGGATATGAATGTGTCAAAACTAGATGAATTAAGTGGTGGCCAGAAGAAGAAGATCATTTTGGTGGGAATATAAAATACAGAGAGATAATTAAGCAACAACTCTTGAGTCGCGTTTTGACGTTCAATTTGTAAGGATATTTATTATCAAGTTACGGATGATAATAGAAAATAAATTTAGTTTAACCTTCACCGCTCAAAATATATGTATATATTATTCATATTAATTATCTCCTCATCGACTATAATTATTATTTAAATCATGATCGCATCGACTTAAATTATTGCTTGATGTCATATTTAAATAGAAATAAAATAATGCACTTATCCTTTTTCACTTCTTTGGGGACAAATTAAGATGAAGATTTGATAGTGTGGTTAGTTTGAAAATTGAAATACAGAGAAATTTAATTGTATAATTAAAATTGCCAAACTCTATTTATTGATGTTAATTTATTAAAATCAATTTATTATTTTTAATGATTTCAGTATTGTACATTTATATATTTGTTCGAGTGCTTAACAATCGCGTATGATTTATTTAGAACAATTGCAATAGCTCAAAATAAAAAAAATCTCCAAAAAAAGAAATTTGTTATGATTATTGATTATCATTTCATAAAAATATAAAATTTATTTAGGATTTTGTATGTTTATGTACACTGAGCGATCATGATAGATTATTCCAAAACGATCGTAATTTTCTTCATAATAATCTAGTTGAACTTAATCTAGAATCAACGCAAATGAAATAAATTATAAATATACCAGCCGGATACTAGGCTTCGTACGGGGGAAATAATAATTAAATATCACTATATATATACTATATATATATACTTTTTTTGTAAATTTTAATTTTTTTAATTAATATCTATTTAAACATACAATTATTTGAGTACAATTTTACTATCGAATGAAGAAGGAAATCTTTTCTATGCGAATTTTTATTTGGTTTAAAATAAATCTTGAATATATCTTCTAATAAAAAGGAATTATGTACAATTATGTACACAAAATGACATAATGTTTTTAGATCTTATTTATTACGTTGAACCTTATTTTGTATATATTTTTTTAAGTTCACAATACATATTTTTTCGGCGAGCTATTTCTTATAAATTTCATGCTTTTTTAGAAAATTTGATACGAATTATAAAATGTGCCAGGTAAAATAAGTAAATTAAAAAAACAGAATAAAATTTAAAATTGACAGATAAAATTACTAAATATTGATGAAAACATAAATTGCTTTTTAAATATAATTTTAACAAATGTGCTAATAGAAATGTAAATTTGTGCAAAATATTTTTTTTTAATAATCAAAAAGTTTTTTTTTATTATGACTTGATTAAAATTTAATATTTATATAATCCTTATTGTTATTGGCAATTTATAAAAATAAATATGTTTCTTCAGGTTAATATTCAATTTTAGGTAGAAAACGTTATTTAATATTCGTTTTTGTGCTTTACATTTTTTTCAAGGGCAGAAATTACCCTTTTTTATTTTTCAATATAGAAATTTTATTTAATTTTAAAATAATATATAATTTAGATTAAGTTTAGATTTATTTATGTTGGCAATTAATGTCTAAATTTATAATTTCTATTCATTATTAAATATAAATTATTCAAATATTTAGAATGGTATTCTTTTTGGTGATACATATTTTACTATGCTGATTAATATGTAAATTTATACAATATAAATAATTAAATGATCAACTACATATACAATTTAAAAGTGTTTATATTAAAAAACCTTAAACTTAATTTGAAAATAAAAATTCTCAATAAATTTATTATAGTTGAGGTTGCAAACTCCAAAAAGATGAAAGACATTTTATAAGTATTTTCATAAAGATGAAGTTTTTTTATTTATTGGTAAAAAGTGAAATATTAATATATAAATATATTTTAATAATTGTAGGTAAACCATAAAATTATATTTTTTATATTATCTTTAAAGATCTTAAATAAGGTAAACCATAACATTATATTTTTTATCTTATCTTCAAAGATCAGAGTTTAAAAATAACCAACTCTCTTATATTATATACTATTTCCGTCCCACTTTAGTAAAACTCAAAATTAGTTAAAAATACATTAAATTTGTATTAAAAATATTTTTTTAATTCTTTATAATTGTCCAACGTTATAAAAATAGAAGCAATCGATTTAGAAATTTAATTTTATTTTCATCAAAGCATTTTGTCTCTCTCACACACTATATAACTCTCACTCTTTCCCTTTCGGACTTATCTCTTTAACACATTTACTTAAATACTCTCTCTTTCGCTGTACCCTCTCTTTCCTTTTCCTTTCAGCTAATAACTTATACTATTTTTAAAATGTTATTATATTTCAATTTCTCTCTCTTTCTTTCTCTCGTGTCTCTCTCTCTCTTTCGATATTCCTCACTCTATTCCTATCTCTAACTCCCTCTTTCTCTATAACTCTCTATAACTTTTTTAAACTGTAAATCCTGAGCTCTGCCTTACCGACTACATCATGCAACTCTAAACTAAAGACGCACTCACTTTCACGAGGAAGTGAACTCAATGACGTATGAGAAGAGGACATATATATTTTAGAACAGAATAAACAACGCAAGTGTAAAGAGGCAGAAATAAAATAATGTTTGTATAAATCTATAGGATGATTACGAAACACTATTTTTTTCTTGGTTTAAATATATAATATATAATATTTAAAAATTTTAGGAATTCATTGATTAGGCTTAGAAAAAGGGGGCAAATTATAGTAAAAAAATATATATATACAAATTTTAAGAGATTTTGAAAAAATACTTGTAAGAAAAGGAATGTTATTCATTTTAAAAACAAACTTTTATTATAAAAAAAACTCGATTCCTATGAATTTTAAATCGCAATAATAGAATTTTAAAAATAGAATTGACTACAAAATTTAAGGACTTATTAGTAATTTGACGATAGTCAAATTAAAATAAATATATTTTATAATTTATGATAGTATTTATACCTGGTACTTCAATGGATTAAATTATATATTTTTATAGAATTGTCTCCAATAAATTGACTTTTTTAAAATATTTATTGTTGATTTTTTTATTAAAAGGTAAAAAAAAACATCATAATTGTTAAAAAATAAAAATCTAGTTTAGATGCATTTACTCTACAGTTAAATGTCTCTATTAGTTTAAAGATGAATATGTATAAAAAGATATTTTTTCCTCTCATATTATACTTATTAATCGCGATATAACAATTCGTAATAAAAATAAATTTCAAAATCATAAGAGTTAATTGATGTTTTTTCAATATCCTTCCATCCCACTATGTTCTTGAAACCAATAAATTCGGTACCACTTATTATAGCATGATATAGAATGATCAAGGACATTGAGCAAATCTTACAGAGGTAATAAAAATATGGATAAAACAATAAACATTTTTGGCGTAATTTATTTTTATGTCTCTTGGTCGCGTAATAAGTAATACTTTTGGTTATTTGATAATTTATTTAACATTATTTTAATTTAACCAATTTAATTTAAAACCTGATTATTAAATCTTCTTCTTTAAACCTAATGGTTAAAGTTATAAAAGTTTTTGTTATACAAGATTTTAAAAAAGATGGTTATAAAAATCGTGCCTATTAAAAAACATTTGTGCCCAAATAAAAAAAATGCCTGTGTTATTTTTTTTTGTTACAATGAATAAATTATTGTTACCCAGAAAAAATGTATTACCGTAATTAAACTATCATACAAAAAAAATGTCACCAAAAAAAGTTAGTTTCCATAAATAATTGTTTGTACAAAAAAAATACATCCATTTTTGCACATTTTTACCGCATTTATTTTGAACTTACGACTCCTGGGTATGACGCAACGGCCTAGTTCATTACGTCACAGCTACTTTAAAAAAAACTATTATGACCTTAGCAATGAGCTATTTAGAAAAATGTTCAGAGCCAGAGCTAGAACTTGGGGTTTCCAATTATGGACTTCCTTGCTATACACTGTTGGTTGAAAGGACAATTTAAACCGTAGCTGAAGCCAGAGGCGCCGTTTGGGGGAAGCTGAGGGTGATGGGCCCCCCTTAGGATTTTCAATATGTTTATATTTCAAATATTGTGATGCATTATTAAATAATACACCTTCTGGCTTTTTCATTTTAATTAAAATTAAAAGGAATTTAACATCCAAGAATTTCTTTAATTGGCGTGATTGGTTTTAGTGGTTGAAGCATATTTACTTTGTGGTTCGAAACCATCTGAAGTCTTTTTTCCAAATGATTTATTATTTATATTGGTTTTAATCAAACAAATACTAAAAGCAAAAAAGTTTTTTCTTAAATACCTTGCATGACAATCTTTTTTAAAAACACTTAATTTTTAATATATTGTGAACTTTTTTTTTTAAATTTTATGATTTACACTTTTTTGTTATAACCTTGTCTAAACAATTTTTTTAAACACCTTATCCAATAATATTGTAAAAAAATAAATGTAACTATTAATTTCATATTTATGTTAATTTAATTGCAAAAGGTGAAATAATTTAACAATTTGACAAAACATAATACCTTTAATATACTTAATTAATTTAATTGTTTATCATTTCTCCACCATTCCATATTATATTTAAGAAGAAACATATTATTATTCCATGAAGGATGAAATACAATCAGACAATGAAAAATTATTTTAGAAAACCATTTTGAAATAATAAAAAAAAAAATCAGAAAAATAATGAAATAAATATTTTATTTCTGAAATAACCATTTTAAGATAAAACATAGTTATAAGTCAGAAAAATAATTTTAAATAGTTTATTTGACAAATAGTTTATCTTCAGAATCAAATATTTAATTTGACGAATGGTTTATCATGAAATCGAATAGTTTATTTGACGATTAGTATCTTAAAAATTATCTTGAAATTCAAAAAGTTATTTGACGAAAATTTTATTTTGAGAATCGAATAGTTTATTTGACGAATATTTTATCATGAAAATGGAATAGTTTATCTTGAGAATCAAAATAGTATTTTTAAAAAAATATATTATCAACTATTGTAAAATATTTTCAAAGAAAAAAAAGGATTATAAAAAAAATGTTTTATTTTATTTTGATTTGTCCATGTGTCTGTATATAAATGTGTTAAAACTAGGTAAATTTAATGTAGCCAGAAAAATCTCATCCTGTTGGGAAAAAATCTCAGACAGCGAAACATTGCATTTAACTATATAACCACTCTTATAGGCTATGCTATAGTAAGCGATATCATCCGCAAATTGATACAATCTCTCAGCGGAGGGTAAGTTTACCCAAACATGTCAATTTACTCTGGGAATGTGTTATACCTTCGTGAATTCGAATGAGACAAATTATTTATATTCGGGTATAGGTGCGCGCGCGGTGTCCTCCGTGACAGGTAAACGCACACACTGCGCCACTCTGGCCGGCCGCTCGCGTTTAAACACCTTACTCGAGGACCTACCGGCACGTCATTTATTCCACCATCTTCATCAGATGACATTTACACCACATATTATATATAAAACAAAATAACTTTTGTTGCGTAAACAAAACGATCGGTTTTTAAGGGATGACATATTCGTGTATATAGAAAGAAAGAGAAAGTGCACGCTTGATATGTATTTATATATTTATACATATAAAGTATTAACAAGTCCACGGGGGTGAATCCTGATCTGGGAGCTCTGTGAAACGTCATTTACGCGTCGCGTGTATAATAGATTGCCTATGGGACGAAAACGACGCATAGTAACTTGGATTCGCGCCGACTTCTGTGTGTATGTGTGTGAGAGCCATCGAAGCAAAGGTGCGCCCGTTTATTTGGACTTAGATGGATCAGGTGGAAAGTTATAAGCCTAAAACACCAACAACAACAAACCAAATAACCGGAAAACGTGTTTTCTGTATATAGTTTCGAGGATTGTATGTGTGTGTGTGTGTGTTTTCGTCGAGTTGTTTGTAGGCTTCGTTCGAAGGTTGGGGTTAACATGAGACACTATAGCTCAATGTTTGTGTGCCTGATTAGAAACGAAATATAATGCGAATAGGTTTTTGTTTTAAAAAAAGGTATAATACGATTAGCACTTTTATGTCTCACGAGTGGTTTTCCTTTATTCAATAAAGCAACGTATTTCTAATTTTCATGTGAACTTTGGATATATCGATTGGACCTTTCGGCGAGTGAGCTGCTTATACGAACGACCAAACAAATTAGTCTAATTTGAATAGTATTATTGTTATTGATTATATTTGATATTTTGTAGTTAAATTTTACAATAAATGATTTTCAAGAAGTCAACAATTATTATTTAAACAAATTTTGAAAAATAAAATATATTTTTCCAGACATTGTCCAATTGTGTATTGTATAATTTATATTAATTTTTACTTTATTATCTACAAAACTGGAGAGTACTATCTTTTGTAATAATCTGAAAAGAAAATTTAGGCAAAATCTCAAAAACTACAAGACCGATTGATTTAAAATTTGGAAATATACATATATTATATCTCTGATTTTTGCTGTTCACAATTTTGTTAGTAAAAATTGTGTTAAAATTCGTCGATAATAAAAAATATAAACACATTTTTAAGAAACAAAATAGTTTTTTAGTTTTCAAATAAATTTATGAAGGTCTTTTATTTTAATGATTTCTATTTTATAAAATTTCAATAAATTAAAACGTTCTTGAGCTCAAAAACAAATTTAGGACGACATTTATAATATTAAAAATTAACCTTTATCTATAACATTCTTATATAGCCGTGAGTTTTAATTTTTTTTTTACTTGTATATATAACCTATCAAAAAAGAGGATCGCCCTAAAATCCGTATATAAAAATCCTTTTAATCAAAATCTCGTATTATTTCTAAGATCCTAAATTATCTAATTAGTCTTAAATTATACAAAGCTTACCATTTTTGGATTTGAAAAACCAGTTCTTATATGTCGAAACAATAGAATAGAACAATATTAAATTATCTTAGGAAAACATATTATTTTTTATCGAATTTGTATTCAAATGAAATATGTATTCACCGTTCTAAACATTAACATCTTTATATAAATTAGGTGTATGTCTCTTCCATATTTTTTAAATTTATTATCAATTACTTTATGATTTCAGCATTGTTTGGAAGTTTACATTTTTTTCTAATTACCATGATTTATTTAATATTGTGTTAATATAAAATTTAAAATTATATTTTTTTTTAATTTTGAAAAAAAGATTGCGTACGCATAGTTTTTTTTGATTAATCATAAATTTTGATTATCCAAAATGTTTTATATCAAAATTTAAGATTATAACATTTTGTTTTTCAAAATTCTGGATAACAAAATTCGTTTTTTAAAATTGTTTCTATTTTTTTCAAAATTGTTTGGTGAACAGAATTTTGTAATCTAGATTTTTGAAAAAAAAAATTGAAATAGTTATTTGTAAGTCAAAAGTAAGTACAAAATCTATTTTACAAAATTTTGAATTACATGGAACATTCTGGACATTTCTTTTTTTTTTTAAATTGTGTTTTTTTTAATTGTGGCGTTTGGTTTGGTGATCAGAATTTTGTAATCCCGATTTTTGAAAAACAAAGTTTAAAATAAATGATATTTGTAATCTAGTTTTAATTAAAAAAAAATAGACTTTAAAAGACAGAATTTTGTTTGATCGGTTAAAAAATCTATTTTAAAAAATATTCTTTTTTTAAATCTGAAATATATTTGGTATATTCTGTTTTTTTTTTTATTTTGGATTTGTACCAATGGGATCGATACAAAATTAATCTTTTTAAATTTTTTTTTTACAAAATTTTGTTTAACAGAATCCATTTTTCAAAATTTTAGGTTTATCAAAAGTCTGGATAACAATTTTTTTTTTTTAATTTGTGTCGTTTGGTTTTGTGAACAGAACTTTGTAATCTAGAATTTGGAAAAACAAAAAAAAAACTGAAATATATTATCTAGAAGGATTTTTGTATGATCGGTACAAAATTCTATTTTATAAAATTATGCATTTTGAACCAGTTTATAAAAAATCTGTTTTAATGAATGTTTTTTTCAAAATTTTGGTTTATATAATTCGTTTTTTTTTAATTCTGAATTATAAAATTCTGGAATGTTTGTTTGTTGTATTTGAAGACGTGCGCGTTTGTTTTGATGAGAAATCAGATACAATTAAAACAAGTGAATGCGTTTACATAATATTGCGTGGTAAACAAGTCAGATCTAAAAAATAAAAAATGGCATTTTATTAAAAAAAATCTACTATATAAAAAATATAAACGCATAATAATTTAAAAAAGGCGTTATATATAGAGTTCTTTTCTGTGTTTATAGATTGTTTATATATATGATATTCCATTTATTCACAAAAAAAACTTTTTTTGATATTGTTTATGATTTTTTTGAAGTCATTATTTAAATAAAAATGCTCGCATTTAATAATCCATAAATCATATGAATATATCCTTTAAAATACATAAAAAAAACAAAAAAATACACATCCCAAACTTATTTTGAACATCAGATATCTTATTTAATATTTACAATCCGTCTTCAAATCTTTATTAAGAAAGAGTAACAGTTTGCAAAATAAGAACAGTCTAGGTTCACGGTATGTTCTTCTTTTCCATGATCTATATGAAGGATGATAATGTTGCGATCATTAATATTACAAAATACATC
>JAAAKO020030635.1:0-29351 GCA_010015015.2 Bolitophila cinerea | reverse complement strand
TTTAGTTAATTTTTATTATTTTATCAATAATACCTTTTTAATTGTGCAATAAATATGAACATTTAGTACACAAAGAAAAAATCACTATTTTTATCTAAAATATTAATTATATAATTAACTAAAATGAGAACTTTCATCCGTTATTTATCAGTTATTTAAACGAAGCAAACTTGGAAAATAATCGGCCACCAGACGTAGACGTGCATTACCGCCTGAGTTTCTTCCATCGCATTGGAATGCTGGCACTTCAGTAGCAATAATCATTTCCTCAAAGCCCTTGATTTCTGTTGGCGGCACAGGCTCACGCGCATCAATGGCTATGAATTTGACTGGTATTTAAAATCATAATCCTTTAATCCTCCCTCCTAAAACATCAGATACACCAGCAAAATCAGCAACAGCTATTTGCTATATAATAATTGTGTTATTGGTTTGATATTACCGCGGCCTATCAAACAAAAATATTGAAAACAGTTACAAAAACATTAAAAATTTATAATATTACCTTTTTTCATCGTACTGAAGTGCTGAACGAATAATGTGCAGAATGTGAGCGACCGAGAAAGTTAAGAAATACAATCGCCAATTAATCGCCTGATTAAGACTTTAATCAGTCAAAAATGACAAATTAGCTAATCAGGTGATTAAAGTTAATCAAAGATTGGAACTCAAGAAATCAAATTTATGTTAATCGGATGACTTAATCACGGATTAAGTTTAATCAGGACTGAATAAATTGGCCCTAAGAAATATGAAATAACGATTAGTTGACTACAATTTAAACAAGCTTTAATTCGAATCGTTCAATGCGTATCTAAGCATTAAATGAATAAAACATTAATCTTCAAATATATTGTCGTCTAGTTTCAATTGAAAAAATCTTAGAAATAATATCAGTATTGGACTGAATCGAAAAATCTTGCTTTGAGTTTTTAGTAGCCCTTACATTTAAGTAAATTACACTTCATACCTGCATGTAAAGTAAATTAACAATTAATCTGTCAAAATATTATGATCCCAAAATATATATGTATAAACAAAAAAGTTCACAGTACAAGACACAATAATCGTGCTTCGGCAGCGACCCGCACCGAAACCGGCACTTAACATTCTGTCCATTAAGCGGACACAGATACCATAACAGATTTGCTGCGTAATTAAATGCGCGTGCGCGCGCTCGCATGCGTTCGTCTTAACGCGCATCGAGCAGTATGTGAATCGCATACAAATGCTTTAAATTTACATTAACATAAGTCGTGGTCGTGCTCGAGTGTGTGTGTGTGTGTTTTTGGCTTTGTTTTCATTGGTATTGCACCAGGCTCTATAGCTGAGATCTAAAGTCTAGCATGGTGACTCAAAAATTGGTTTATTATTTAATAAATAATGTATCCATTTTTTTTACATAATTCGATGAAATAAAATGAATTTATATCGTAAGAGTTTGTGTAATATATTATGCATATATAATACGTCATTTGCCTCCGCGCAACGCTCGCTCTGTCGTGATATCAATCGCTGGTTTACAACGGGCCTGCGCTTACGGAGCCGATTCGTGGCTGTTTCCCGCACAGAACAATAATATCTCTAAACATCGCAGCGAGTAGATCAAAATGATGATGTCCGACTTCCTGCCGTTAGCGCATTTACTTGCGCAATCTATACGTTCACTTGCAATGCACCACAAATGATAGTAATTCTTTTGTTTTAGAAATGGGTTGCTATACATATTTTAAAATACAAATAAAAAACAGACACACACATATTTTTGAAGACTGCGAAGACTGTGTTGGCCTAATTGTTAATATTTTTCATCTTTGCACAAGAAAGATCATCGTCTCATATAGTCTCACACGATAGCAAATCTATGCGTTCGTTTTTGGAATTATAAACTTTAATTTATATAAATGAAAAAGGAACGTGATCACACGCGCGAGATCGCACATAAATAAATGCGAACCACTCACACCCACGATCGGATCGGATGTGGGAGCCTAATAATTCGCAATGCAAACATCGAGCAGCCGACACGACGATTGTAGGAGTATTTAGTTAATACAAAACAAACTCGCACGATAAATAGACGCATTCGTATGCTCAAAAAAATAAATACACTAAAACAGCATGCAGCATAAAGCAGTTCGATACTTAATACTTCAATATTGAAATTATTGATTTCATAACACTCGCAGTTATGTGCTAACTAATATATTTAACGTACAGTATTTATGTGTTGCATAATATACTTCTATTTTGTTTAGAATGTGCCTTATTGTCAAGACATATATTTATATTACTAATAAATGTACACAAGAACACAAAAACACAAGTACATTATATAGCATTGGAATGTGCAAATGTGTGTTAATGTGTTTCTGCAGAAGTTCACATGGGGTATCCTTATTTGGATTATGGACATACTTGTTGCAAAAGTTATACAATGGTATATTTTCCGATATTAAACTTCAATACATGATACGTGCATAAATGTCCGTCAATGACCTTTCTGAATGTACAGTAAGTGCTTGCAACAGAAACCAACTGAAATAATTATTAATTGTACTAGTAAGCAATAAATATCAATTTAAACCCTTTTTCTAGATGCCAAATGATAATACCAATATTATACGAAGATCAAATTCCTCATACCCATTGGTGACAGCCGATGAAAAATAACCGGCGGCATGCTAGACCCTTAATTTAGACGGCGGCCGACTGAAGCCGTTTTTTTGTAGGCTAACAACTAGCCAATTTATTTAATTCCGGCGACGGCTAACCGGCGTCTAAAGTGAAAAAAAATATATATTCTCGGATGCACATATTTGTCATCACAAAATCCATCGTTAATTAAAGTTACTCTCTTCACAAATTATGCCTTTTAAAAAAGTATTGTGCCCAAAATATTAAAGAAAAAACATATTTATCATGAATACATTATTGTTCACAAAAAAAAGTTAGTCATCATAAACAAATTATTATTTTAAATAAAATACCCTATGAAGTGAAAAAGGTCAGTAGCCTCCATATAGCTTGTATGAAAGTTATCGAATCCTAGGGACATAGGTCTTGTAGGTTCAAACAAAAAACCCTTATTAGAAAATGGCTTTTAATAGGAATTGAAAAATTTGGTCCGGCTGAGATTCTACCCTAGTCCTCCCGATAACAAGCAAACGAATTTTGTTTTCTTTTCGGTGGCTTGGACCTTACGCAATTTTGGGAAATCTCCGAAATAATTAAAAATTGTGCTTAGTTTGTTTTCGTTACCCGCGAATTTCGAGACATTTATCAAGATTTGTCCGGAGAAAAATTTCGGGGAAATCATGGGAAAGTCACGGTAAAATCCCGGGAAATGTCGGGGAAATCTGAAAGAAAAACTTGAAGAAAAATCTGAAAAGTCAATTCTATTAATCAAAGACTGTTTACGAAACTCTCTTGTTTATAAGATTAAATTCCAACTATGTTTTGCAATTCCGTATGTTTTTATATTTATCAATGTTTTAAAATCTTCGAAAATTTTTAAAAAATATTAGGATTTGTTTTATTTTTTTTATATAAATAAATATTTTTTTTGGACTAATAACTTAAACTTTAGTAAAAAGTTTAATAATTTAATTATTCTTTTCTCATTTTATACAGTCAAAAACGGTTGATAATATCGTTAAACAAATCTCCGGCAAATCCCATTTTTGCATTGTTATAAAGTTTCTCTGGCATTTCCGTACGACCCAAGCACACGGAATGTAGGATTTGATTTTAAAATTTTTCTTCTAACTTTACTTGGTATATATGACCCTCGTAAAATTTTTCGACACCTGATCCAGCTCAAACTTGGCACGATTGACTGCACAAAACTAAGAAAAAAATAATAAATTTAAAAAAATTAAACATATATTTGGAGCTTTTGTTTTAAAATTGTATCTCATACATCACTTTTAACATGAGTTGCCATGGTTCCAAAAAAATCTAAAATAGTATGTAATAACCAATTTTTGCATTGCTTTTATGCAATTTTAAAACTACAAAGCTTTAAAATTGCAAACCATTATCGCTCTAAAGCTTCTAAAGAAATTTCCTGTATCTGTTTATGGGATTGTGGGAACTACTAAGGGAACCTTCATTTTTTCGGCAAGACAACTACGTAGAACAACAAAAATAGTCTGCGTTGAAAGTGTAACCAATTTGAGATTTTTACGATCGCAAATGTTTCTAAGGGTTTTTGTCTTTATTTTTTTATTTATGTTATTGTCCTAATTTAAAGTCTCGAAATTCTTATTGTATTTTAATTCACTAAAAAATCAGCTGATTTAAAAACTTTTTTTTTTCTTCTTGATTTTTTTTGTAAGAAATGGATTTAAAATGTTATCCATAAAATATAAACATGTTATTAAAATGTATTAAATAATATAAATTTTGATTGTTTACTCATATTAAAAAAAAGCTTTTAAAG
Source organism: Bolitophila cinerea (assembly GCA_010015015.2). Taxonomy (NCBI): domain Eukaryota; kingdom Metazoa; phylum Arthropoda; class Insecta; order Diptera; family Mycetophilidae; genus Bolitophila; species Bolitophila cinerea. The sequence continues at coordinate 24,907 of JAAAKO020030635.1, read as the reverse complement.
ATTATTTAGAATTTATAATTTTGAATTTGTATTTTGTAAGATTTTGTTATTCCAGAATTTATTTCAAAGGTTTTTCTTGCTCATGTTTATTTAGTAGATTTATTAATTAAATGCTTGCTTTATAAAAATCTATAAGGAATATGTTAAAATGCATACTCTATAATATAATTTAAAATACCACACCTTTAAAACGAAATATAGGCATAATGTATATATACCAAATTATAAAAGTATATAATACTAAATCGTACATTTATTCCATCAACATTATATACATTTTCTATTACGTGTTGTGGATTTGATGAACTAAATGCGGTTATGCATCAGCCACAAATATGCCGATTGATTGACGGCGCATGCATTATATACGAACAGATATTCTAAGATCAATAGTTGCGCACGACTGTCGTTGATGGAATGGCGCAGAGCATAGATCTTAAAGTATATTTATATGTATATACGTATATAAGAATTCACGATATACCAAAACTCTTGAATGTTTTTTTTTGTTTGTTTCTCGTGTCGTGTCATTGAAAATTACGAATATTGTTCGTGTTACATTTAGGAAGTGATTTAATGTGACTTGAATGACTTGACACTTGAACTCTTCAGAGCAATTTGATCGTGCACATAAACAACATTTAAAAAAGCATATTACTGCATATACAGCTGTAAGTTCTTTGGGATATTTTTGTAATTTTATTACTTATAAATAATATTTAGTTCTGAATAACGTATCTAAAAAAATATTTATTTTTATTACAAAAGTTAGTAGTAAATCTAAATAAAGTAATTTAAATAAAGATTAAAAAGAGTAAAAGGAAAATGTTGAATTAGTCCTTTTTATTTTCTGTTTTCTATATATAACTATTCTTTTTATTTTATCCGAGTCCAATAAAGGTATCACTGCTCCAGGAAAATACTGATTCATTTTTTTAATAAACAATACATGACGGGGACTAAAGCACATCGCGTTATTGTAAGGCTTCTTATTTTTAGGCTGTGCTGTGTAAAGAAGCCTTAAAAACAAATATATTATTAATCATCGAAATAGAGATATTATTTTTGTACTATAAAAGAATACAAATTATGCATATTCGCAGATTGAATGAAAACACTTACAAAAGAGCTTAAGCGACGAACCCATAACGAATATTCTTAGCCATAATTTATCTTCTCTCATGTATACCCTTTAAAAAAACAATATGTTTGAATTTACATAGACTTACTCAACGTATCTAAATCATGCAAATCACTCGTTATAATACTCTTTTTTTCCTGAACCGATGGAAGTAGGAATAATAATTTGACTTGGACAAATCGAAAGTGATCAAGAGATCGAAATACCGAAAGCGCGCGCTTCGCTCACTGAATATTGTGAGTGTATACATTTTAATATGTACTACGATTGTACATTACATATTATAATATGTGTTGTTTATTATTTATATATACAGAATCTTGGAGTACAAAAAAAAAAACAGGCAAACACACCACCACTGCTTTTGTGAGTGGTGAGCATTCAATTTAAAATAACACGACTTCGGAATATTGAGTCGTTCAGTGAACAGTGAACAGTGAACACACACAGCACTCAATTCTAAAAGTCATGAGCCATTAAAATGGTCGGCGTTACATAAATTTGGTTTACAATGATGTACATTTCTGCAGAGTGTGTATTTACATATGCATGTATGTATGTATATTGTATATATAGTATAGTATATATTGTATATATTTATATGTATAAATATTAGTAAAGAATAAATGTACGTTTGCATTATTGTAGAAATTTATGGCTTCATAAGTTTACATTTAGTGCTATGGACAATATCAATCTAAATGAATTTATTATCTGTTACTAAAACCTTAAAATATATAATATGAAAATGTAAAATAAATAAATAAATTAAAGGTATTGACATGGTTTTTAAATTATTACGATAAACTTCAATCACTTCTTCTCATCTAGAGATTTCATGTTGCAAACTCAAATTGATGGACTCAATCTTAAAAAAGTCTTAATCAAGCTTATTCACTGAACAGTGGTAGCCCAGCAAAGGGCAGCTTTGATTAAATGTTTACCGATATCCTGAAATATATATCTGACTGTAAGCAGTTTTCATAGCATATTAAAAAAAGAATGATTAAACAAAATTCTCTAAAACATGTAGGAGGTGCATTAAAAAATCTCTAAATAATTAATGTTGATTACACCGAACAATGTAAAATGTACAGAATCGCAGAGATCTATCCAGTCATGATGTTGAAAAACTTCGTGTATTTTGACTAGAATAGAAAGTGTTTCAAATATCCTTGGTTTAGATTTCAAAGCTCACTATCAGAAATCAAGTAGATTCCTGGATTGTTACCTTCTCTTTTATATTGTAACCACAGTCACTGCGTTTCAGCACTCGTAGGATACTCAATAATTATTGTGCAGGAATGTTCTCATGTTTACTGGGGCCTTCATCCTGGAAAAACGAAATTACGGCTATAGATGAACAATTTCCGCCAAGACAATACTCAGCCTAGAGTAAAACGGGTCTGCCTCGAACGATCGGCTTTACGTGAGATCGTAACTGATCTTTAGATAATACTGGGAATCGCACATAAGGGTTGTGCTAAGTTTTCAGGCCTTCTGCTATTATTTACAATAAAATGATATAATATGTATACCCAGAGGGGTTCGAGAAATTTGCTTAACCAAAAGTATGCCAGTCTCCCGAGGTAACTTAAATAACACAAAAAAGAATGCTTGTACCACAAGCGCAGGTCTTGAAAGGTCAGGTGCCACTCCGTTGACAGCTTTGTCCATATACAGTAACAATCTTCTATTCTTAGCCCACAAACCTAGGTTTAGAGTTACCGGTCTGGCGGCGAATATTATAGCAATAGGTCACTAGACTAACTGGATAAAAGCGTTGCCCTTCTTTAATGCGTTATCACGTTGGCAATTTTGCGGTGTCTCTTTTGACAATTATTTTTTGACAAAAAACAACATATTCTTTTGAATGCCTGTCTCCTAGATTATTAGAGCCTTCGCTAATATTTTGATTCAGTGTTTTTTTATATTTTAATTTCCGATGTTTTGAATTTAGGGTAGGAAGAGTAGGTTAGGCTAGGTAATTATCATAAACGGTAAGGTGGCTATTTTCATTTCTATGGACTAACTTTCTTCCAATAATGCGGACAATTTCATTGTAATAAACTTTTTATATCCAGTAGTGCATTTCTCTATGCATTTGTGGTGATTTGGATAATAAATTGTTAAAGTAGATAAAACAAATAAATTAGCTTCGTTTCCTCTATTAATTTTTTTGTTGTTTTTTTTTTGTTAGTTGTAGACCTCTGATTTGAGACCAACGATACATTTACAAACACAAATTATGTATTTATTTATTCAAAACAATATGGTACATTATGCCGGTGGCCGAAACAACTCCACGTTGATATTTCATTTTAGTTTACTTCGGGCGCCTTGCAAAAATATATTCCAATACCAACTGTTACACCGATAATGAAGGTACAGTGAGTTGTGCTTTTGATGTTAACTTCCTGGTAAAAGTATTGTTCCAAAGTGATTGCTATTTTTAAACCTCTTTTTTAGCGTATTTTGAAATGTATTTTCGAAAATGTAAAAATATATTGATACTCTTAAGCTAAGAGTATACTGCTGACACTCTGACGTCACTATGACGTCAGAATGCGAGTGGCAGATTATAATAAATTTTAGGGCTATTGGCAACATTTATTTTTTTAAATATTCAATTTTTATTGATACATTATTAATAATTGAGCAAAAATGAAATTTGGAGCCTATAAAAATATATGTTTCCACTTTAGTTTAATAGCCGCTATGGCCACATTATGGTTCTACATCTGGCAAATATTTAAACTAATAGTGCCAGCTAACGGCATTCTTGGACACTGATATATTGGATAAATATTCAAGATAGAAGTCTTTTAATCAGCTAATCAATTTTATCTGGATGGATTTTTGCGTTGTTCAATTTTTATCCAAACGATAACTCGACCATGCGAACACTTCAATCTTATAATTAATTCATCAGTCCAAAGAACTTTTTCCCAATATTTCTTGGATTTTAGGACGTTTTTCTGTGTAAAACAATCTAGTTCATGTTAACTTTGTCATTCGCATTAAGCCACTCGCCCCCAGCAATGCCTAACCGTTGGCGAATAGGTAATTCCTATGGCGTATGCTCGTCCGGAAATAGTTTCGCACGAATTTTTGATCCGATAAATTTTCTATTCGTCGGTCTATCCGGAAACGCGGCCTTTTTTAAATGCACGCAAAGCTGCATTAATTGATTTCTGCGATTTTTAAAGAATTATGAATCTTTATGATAACTTTACATTAACTTATTTGTTGATGTTTCGCTATTTTTGTTGATATTAATTACAAAGATAGAGACATTATTTAAAAAAAATATATTTTACGGTAATAAGTTTATTTAGCTATCATGGCATGATTTATTAAAATCGTACCTCACTCTCCCATATACTTTTTTACTATAGTAAAAATATGTTTTAACTCTAACTCTCAAGAGATAATGCCGAAAATAAGTTCTTTTTGAATTATTCACCAAGACCTGAGGCCTTAGCTCATGGGTATTTTGCACTTGAATGGCTTAGCTCTCGGTCGGCCGTAGCAGAGCTAAGACCCTAACTCTCGGCATTACCCAAAATGGTATTATTAACCGAAATGAAAAATATAGGCTTCTAAAGATATCTGTATATTGAAATCGATGTTAAACCTTGTATATATATCTTAAATATACTGTAATTTAATTAATATAATAATATGGACGCTGAATATCGGTTAAATATCGTGTACAATCATCCGAAGGTGAACGATACAGACATTGCGAAGCGTGTGTAATAAAATATTTTTTTTATTTGTCTTAGACATCTCAGTTTGACTGAGACTGTACTTGAGATCGTTCCAATTGAGATTATCAATTTCCGCCTACAATGTTTACGAAGCATACAAGGGAAAGATCATGTACTCGTACATTATCTTCAAAATAGAGGAACACTATTCACTTGCTGTGGATCCACAACAAAAAAAAAACGCTTGATTGTAACGTGTACGTTTTTGTGTTTCTGCTCAAACGTCTAACGTGATATATATATAGAGGCGTTTGATCAGAAGAAAAAGAGGGGAGGTGGTTGAACACTCACGGCGGACGGTCGCATGATCGTTCCGCTGAGGAGCCACCAGAACGACAGTCCAAGTGAATGGCTCTCGGGTGGATCAAAGGCCTTGGGGACGCATGAGACGTCCGGGTCTTGGTCCGGCGTGAGACCAGCTCTTGTTTTAGTATTCGGTGTTTTTTTGTAAAGTTTTGTCTTGGGAACAATCCCTGGATAAGCATCTTGCCAATCCGCTGCTGCCCTAGCCTGGCAAGGGAAATTGCGGGAGGAGTGCCGGCCTTTAAAAGCCGGCTGGCGTGTCATATTTTTTGGCGAAGCTCCTCCTGTCGAAGTTGTTCCCGTTACATGATAAAGAAGAGCAGGCACAATTAAATTTTCAGATGGTGATTGAGTTCTAACGCACATTGCTGTAATCATCATTCAGGATAACACCGAAGATCTAGGATCGTTGCTCGGTACACCAGGCACATTAATAATTACAGCCGCACAAAAATGAAAAATGTCAAAGTCGTCAAAAGTGCACGCAGTGCAGTACTAAATCAACATGCTATCGGTGTGCACTTTAGCTCGCAATTGAATATTATGATAAATAAAAAATAGCTCTCCAAGTTAGGTCGAGAGCCAAGAGAGCTAATCAACTCTCGGGTTAAGCATTATTTAGCTCTCGCTGAATATTTTGACACACGTTAGATACATTAGATACAATTACGAGTATATTATTATATTATATCATTATTCCTAACTTGTAGATATTAAAATTGCTTTAATTCTGTTTATTTACATTTAAAGTTGTTGTTGACAATCGAGAATTGGAACAAAACCTATGTTTTCAGCGTGCACAATAAACAATTATTGTTCGGTATTTTAATTACAATTTATTGCAGCCTTAAGTCCTGCAAATTGATATACATAAGTTGGGTTTATAAATAAATTTACAATATAAAATTATAAAATTTACTTTAGTTTATCCCGTTATGCTGATATCACAGGATTGGGGTGATTTGCACCACAAAATTTAAAATCACAAAACACAAAATATAGGTTAAACTGCAATTTAAAGTGTGCACTCTTTTTATAGATTTGACGAATAGGTATGCACCGGTAAATGTATATAATCATCGTACAATATCGTAGTAGATTAATTGTATCGATTTCCAGGGTTATATTTAATCTAATCATATCGCCGAACTTTAACAGTTATAATATTTAAATGTTATTTAAATTTATCCTTAGTCTTTTTATGCATATTGCCATACAATTTTATTTACTATAAATTATTATTATGAAATTACAGAATTTTAAAAATATTTATCGAATTACAAACACTTTAAATATAAAATAGGTTTTGAAAGTTTTGCTTATATTTTAATACTATTTTTCTATTTGATTTTGTTTTTGTTTTACTTTTTAAATCAAACATTTAGATAAAAACTAAAATGGAAATTATGAAACGACACAATTTTAGAAAATATTTTTTTAAACTCTGGCGCAACACAATTTCTAAAAATCATATATAAATAAAATCAATATTTTTCTATACGTGATTCTAGTAAAATAAAAGTTTTTTCAAATATTCAACCCAATTCTGCTACAAAAAGATTATAAAAATATATATATATATATATAAATATTATTTAAAAAAATGTAAATTATAATAAAATACACGTAAAAACCTAACAAACAAAAAAAGTAGTGCACTCCCGCATTAGATATAATTATATCTCTTCGCAACACGTATTATTTATACATATATTATTAGTGTGCTAACAACAGCAATAACAAAATACATCAATATTACATACACGTATTATCTGTGCCGCGCCCGAGTGCTGGTTGTACCGTTCGTATATAAATCCAACAAGACGCAATATGTGCGATTATTTCTGGTTAACACCTTGTTCATAAATAGGTATACATATTACGAAAGAACAAGAAGTATACGAGTATATAGCATACTCAAGACAAATGTAAAGAAGATCAAATAAAAATGTACTTACGATGCACACGGCACGCTATCGCAAACATTTACTCTGTGTACAAATATATTTGTACACCTTGATAAGTCAACTTTACCTAATTCAGTGGATGATAAAAAAAACTGCACATTCACCTGTTTTTATGCACGCGTCGCATGCGCTTGCAATTATATTTGCAGTGCGCACTGCGTTTATGCGTTTGCATGAACTGCGCGCTGAGAAAATGTACGGTAAATGCGCGGCAGCGCGTATTGTGCATTTTCGAATTTATTCACGCAAATACACTCACACACACGCACATACACACCACAGAAGTCAGTCAAACGCAATACGCATGCTCATTCATTAGAACATCATGACCTGTATGGCGTGTACCTGAGAATACTGTGTATATGAGCGGTGATACGGTAGATATATGTTTAATACCAGGAATATCTTTATATATAAGTCTGCAAGCGAATTGCGTGTGCGCACTCAACTCAACGACCGCGCACGTTGTCGCTAGGTGAATGTCTCAAGTTTCACAACAGAGTTGTGTGTATGTCTGCGCAAGTACACACCGGAGTCGGAGCCGGAGATGGATAGCACTTGGATAAAACATGTACGCAGCTAATGAATATTCAACGAAACTAACAGTTTTCCTTGTGTGTGATTCGCGAAGTTCAATTTATTGTTGGCAAGGCCTGGGATCCGCGCGAGACACACTCTTAACATATATTTATGTATATATATATATAAATAAATATGCGACTATATTCATTGTAATATATTCGTTTATCAGTAGAGTAGTAGGTAAAACAGTGCGTTGTTTATTGTTGATCATCATGAGAAAAACCTACATCACAGAAAACCGTTGCATTTCCTCTCCGTCTGCGCGCTACAACGTAATACATAATATATATAATATATACAAAGTACACATGTTTGTATGCATTTTTACATGTGGTTCTGCGGTCCTGACAGTCGTCTTCGATAAACACAAGCTCGACGGTAATTATTTGCATGCGATGTGTGTTAATATATCAATAATTTCTTGCATGAGCGATTTGTTATTTTGCATCGCCATTGGAAGTGTTGTATATAAATAAATATGTGTGTTACTGCACGCGAAGAATGCACGTTGCGTCACATTGCACGCGGACGATGCAGCTTGGCCGGCGCTGCGCGTAGCAGTGCATTTTGGTGTTGGCACTTTATCGAACAATTCTAGACAAGTAATGAAGATGTCGAGATTTATTGTGGTTATTCAACGCAGGGCGGCCAGCTCGGCTCGGCGGGGGCAGTGGGTACAGCTTATACTGCATACGGCTTCCGATTGTCGATTCTTATGCAAAATTTAACATTTGTGCTGCACGATCATAATATAAGCTATTAGTTCATTATGAATCATGACTTTGATGATTTGATGGATGGTATTGTATATTTTAATATACTATAGTCACACACAATACTGAAAAATGTTTAGCAAAAATATATTTATGCATTTAAACATAATTCCAACACTTTATTTTGATACAACATACTAGTTTTAAGTACCCGGTTTGAACACGGAATGAACTTAAATGGGCTCGCACAATAGATATGAAACTGGAACTAGAGCGAAAATACACTTATGGAAGTTTTATTCACGCGGCTCTGAATTTAAAGCCGCCTTAGAGCGGAGATTTTTTCTATGACAGCAGAAATTCGTTTTGTTCACCCAAATCTTACTCGGTTAGAGCCGCTCTAAAGGAGTTAGAGCTTTCATTTTAGACTTTGCTCTAGTTTAGAGCCAGCTCTAGCTTAGGTATAGTCGAAAACGACCACCTAAGTAGTTTAGAGCCTAGGTATTTTTCGCTTGGAGCGTTGCTGTAGCGTTTTAATTTTATTCACTCATGTTTTGAAATAATCGATTTATAATTTTAACGTTTATATTTAGTGCTTGTGCAGATTTGGAGAAGTGTGGAGTTGCTTGTTGAGTGGATACTTTGCGTCATTTGTCCTCTATACAAGAAAAAAGATAAAATTGATTGTGAGACACAAAGTGTATACCAATGTTTTTTATAAAAGCCTGTTGCCCTTATGCGGAGGAAACCATTGGAGAATACCAATGTGGATTCCGTAGTGACCGTTCAGCTTTTAAACATAAGGCTAATTCTGGAAAGAGGCCGAGAGTTCAACGTTACCACTCACCATTTATTTGTTAATTTCAAGTCGGCCTATGATAGCGTCATTTCAGATAAGTTGTAGATGATCATGGATGAGTTTGGATTTTCCATGAAACTTATATCATTGACAATACTGACGCTATCAAATGATCGATCTAAAGTGAGAGTCAGGGGCATACTCTCGGAACTATTTGAGACAATTGCGATGGGTTACGCCAAGGTAACCTCTTGCAACTATATTTTTCAACGTTGCTCTAGAAAAAGCTATACGGAGCATATATGCGGATCCTAGCAGTACGGTCTTCACTAAGTCGAGTCAGTCAGTTGGCGTATGCGGATGACATCGATTTGGCAAAACGAAGTGTCGGAAACGGATGTTTGCAGAATTGGAAATAGGGGCAAATCCGCTCGGTTTGATAATAAACGATATTAAAAATAAAATACATGGTTGTTCCTTCATCGCCCAATAACCTGAGCCATTAACCGCTGGGCGACAGTGGTGGCCAGTTTTTTTCTATCTTGGGTCACCGGTCAATGGAACAACAACGAAGGAGGTGAGGTGATACGAAGGATTTCACTTGGTAACTGGTGTTTCTTTAGTCTCCAGAAACTCCTACGTTCCAAAGCACTACACCGAAGTCTCAAGTGTAAATTGTACCAGACACTGATATACGTCTAGACGTTATGTATGACTCGAAAGCGAGTTGCATGACCCAGAGAGATGTGCAAAACTTACGTCTATTCGAAAGAAAAATACTCCGCACTATTTTCGGACCCGTTTGTGATGATGACCGTTGGCGTAGTTGGTTTAATCGCACAAATTGAAACATCTCTATAATGAGCGGGACATCGTTCAATTCATCAAAATCAATAGACTACGATGGCTGGTTTATTGAACAGTAACCCCCTTGTTTGAAGAAGAGCTGATAGGCCCAAGGCGAGATGGATGGACGCAATTGCGTTGGATTTGCGGACGCTTGGAGTAGCAGATCGAAATCCGGTGGCAGGGAATAGACCCGGTTGGAGAGCGAGGCCTAAACCCACAATGGGTTGTAGGCGAAAAAAGAAAAAGAAGAAGAAAAAGATTTGTTAAATTATCACGAGCAAGAGTTTGTTGTGTGTTAAATGAAACAAATCGGAAGACGAGGATTACAATTATTTGCAAAAAACGATGGATAAAATTGACGACTTGGAAGTTTGAGTCTAGACACTGCACCCTTTAAAATAATATTGCATGGTCACAATTATTCATCATAAATTGAAAGTATTCAGAAGATGTTTGTGATAGCAAAAAAAAACCAAAGAGGTTTATGTTGGAATTTCTAGCTTGTTTGATCGTTCCAGCGCCAAGTTATAAGTAAAAAAGCGTCGCGAACAGTCAAGTCAAGTAAGACAGTCAGCCAAAATCACGGCAAAATAGGAACTCTGAGAAAAAAGAAGCTTTATACAATATATGTTAGATAATAAAACTGCTATAACAAACCCCAAAACCTAAATAAGGCATGACTTTAAAGATACCAGTGGCACATGCATTCTCCAAACAGATGTTTTTTTTTGATCAAGTGCCCAACTGTGAGCTATCGCATAACCAGAAATTCCTCAGTCGAACTGCTTCTATATTTATCCTACCCTTGGAACCAACTGCACCCGTAAAATTGTTCCCGTTATTTTAAAAAATCTGCTACCTATGCTATAGAAATATGTTGGGCTTTATAAAGATAGCTGGCAACAAGACGACACTATAAAATTAAATTTATTGTTGGTTGCCCTAATGATTACCAATGCGGTTTTTGAAGCAACAGTTCGACAGTGGACCAGATATTGTTTGTATGTCAGATCATCGAGAAGATGTGGGAACTTGATTTTGATTTGCACTAACTGTTTGAAGAATTAAATTCATTATTGAAATATTTTTTTCTAACATTTAATAAACCCGTACAGTTAAAAGCTTTACATTAAATGGTCCGCCCTTTAATCTTTCTATAAATTAGTTTTTTTATTCATACAACTTGTTTCATTTTAATAATAAAGTGAGACTTTCATATAACAATATAATAATCATCACTATACTTTAAAGAAAACTCTATAGACCTCAGACAATCGGTATTGAGGCGACTAACCAATCTAAATTATTCATCTTTTAAGCGTGTGACAACATTCATCCGTTGTGATAAATTGAAGAAATAGTTTTAAAAATATACTCAAGTGAGTTTGCTGTTTCAGCTTTTTTAGACTCGACATAAATGTAACGCATGTGCGACTAGTTAATAAGTAATATTATGCGTGACCAAACGACAGTATAAAACGCAATATTTATAATTGAATTTTGCGTTTTTTTCTGCTGTACATTGACCACCATTCTGATACGGTAATTTAAGATGACCAAATGATATTTTTTATATATTTAATTTACTCAAGTCACTAAACATAATTGATTGATGTTTCTTTAGAAATATGGTATTCACCACTAAAAGTATCTATTCTACGTTAAAGAAACCCCAAATCTCCCATTTGTATTTTTCGTAAATTGCGCTCAATTTATATTTATATTTTTATCTAAGTTCAATATATAATTAATATTATCTGATATTCAACAATCAATCACCATTCAAATTGTTATAATTTGGCCATTTCGAACAATATCAAAATTACAATACATTTTTTTACGTCTGTATTGTGACTTGTTTGTGTAATTAGTAATCACTAATGAGATGTTAATTCGCCAGTATGACGTAGCGGAACTAAGCCTTTAATTTTTCGACGTGCTGTCGCGCTTTGCAAATCGACCGAATCATATTTTATATTATTTACATTTGCTTTGCTTTGCTTTTGTATTGTTATTTATTTGGTATGTATGTATAATAATATATATGTGATCTGTCTATACAAGAACAACATTACGCGGCCGGCATTTTTCATCAAACCATTCTTTTATTACAATAGGTTTTTTATAGGACCCATATTGTAAGACTGACACCTGAATGATTGTAAATTGTAATTCATTTTTGATGTTCGATGAAATAGAAGTTATGACTTGAGCGCGTGTGTGAGTACGTGAATTTTTATGTTTGCGCACATGTGTGTACTCAATTTACACATCCACATAAATATAATTCATATTATGATTATCTCTAAAACAGTTCAATAACTTTTTAAAATTATACACTGCCATTTTTATAGGTAAAAATAGATGTGTAGTAAATAGATTTAGATGTTTGATGAACAAACAAGAATCATGAACTATAAAATTTTAATATGATTATTTCTGATAACTCGAAATGATATGTAGTTTAAAATAATACGGAAACAGTATTATATATCTGTTTTCCTAATTAAGGAGCAAATCAGAGCAAATTAAATTATAACATAAGCGTATTTTTATTTATAATTGATAATAAAAAAAATACATAAATCAATGTGTTTTTTATTTTGCCCAAGATATCGAAATATTAAATAAATAAAAGAATACATTAAATAATCATATATTTAAAAAAAAAATCTTAAGTGATCTTTTTGTATCTTCTCATTTTCCAACCATAATAAAAATACCCAAATTAAGCAGTATTTCTTTAATAAAGATCGAGGACACTTAAATAGCTATAAATGACTTAGTTTAAATAAATAAAATCTTCGAAACACATTTCCCATTTATAAATATTAATTTGTTGTCGTAAAAATTCCACATTTATTTTGCAGCTACAACATTAATTTTCAACACTGATAAATCGTAAAAGTTATATAGATATAGGATATAAAAACTATTAAATGTAAAAACTACCAACCTTATGTTTGCGCTAAAGAGAGTAAACAAAAAAATCTTTCCCCTTTTTAATTATCCCTATGACAATCTCTTAAAATCTATTTTCTCTCTTTTTTATTGGTTATAGTTTTTTGACATTCCAATAAAAAGATATTCAAATAACAAAAAATTAGAAGGATTCAGTCAGAATTAAGACCGAACTCTACACAATAACTCAATAACTCAGTAAGTGACGTTTGGTAAAAAATGTGAACCTATAAAAAATGAATGTGCTACTAAAATAAAATAGCGTGCTCCTTAAAATATCAGTGCTCACCGAGAATAAAACATGCTCTAAAATAATGACAACCTAGAAAGTATAATATGACCCAATACAATCTTTTTTGTTTTATAATAAATATGCGCAAATAGCACATAATGCATTGTCATTCTATTAATTCAATTTTCAAGTAATTTGCGGTTAAAATGTTTATGGGAAAAATGGAACGTTCCTAAAAAAGATAGGGATATTTTTTTTTTATTTATTCAAGGGGTAAAACCAAATAAAAAAAAATGTTCCAAACAAATTTTTGTTACCATGAATAAAATTTTGTTACCAAAAATAAAAATTGTTATAAAAAATTACCAAAACAATAATTGTTGTTACATTTTATTTTTGGTTTTGGGAATATTTTATATTTTGTTATGATGAAATATTTGTATTTTCTTGCGGGTACATTTGATTGGACAAAAAATGGCTTTTGTTAGTTACTTTTATTATTGAGAAACTTTGACATAACTTCACGAAAAATCCTGACAATAAGTCACTGTCCGCCTGTCTATTATAGACTAGACTTTTTTGCAGAATCGACTCGCTCGAGAACATTGATTGCGGAATTAACTCGCTCTCAAAAAAATATAATGAAAATATAAATTTAATAAAAATATTTAACTTGTTTTTTTAAAAGTAATATTTTTGTTTTTTTTGCGACACAAAATCATTTTTTTCATAAATACAATTCTTAGGGCAAAATAAAACAAAAACTTGTTTATCCCTTTTTAGAAAAAAATACTGAGAATAATGCACAGGACGATTGTGACTTACTCTTGAGAATTAAACTAATGCCAGGAAAAATCGTGAGAGTAATGCACAGGCGAACTGTGACTTATTGTCACTATACTCGCGAACAATTCGACGATTTTGAAGAAAAAGTTGAAATATCTGAAGAGCAGGAATACGAAATAATCCTAAAACGAAAAATTAGCGCAAGATTTGGGCAGACGAGACGGCATCAGATAAAGTACAAGTGACCGGCTGGGAACACTTGAAAGTGGGAACGTTATAAAAACAATTAAAATTTCCAAATTCTGTAAAAGTAAGTCATTGTAAAATACGCGAAACTACAAATTTTATTAGGAATTTAGGCCGTATCGCTGGATTTTTACATAAGTTATGTTTATATTAACTGCGAAATGCGTTGAATCTCAAGTGGTATTTAAAAGTAAGGCTAATAATTATAAGCAATCGAGTAATTTATAAAATGTATTAACCTAATAATCGGATTGTTGGTAGATGCTTCTGTTTTTTATTTTATTTGATTTTTCAATTATCATGTATTTTTTGTTAGTGCAAATTTCTATAGTAATCACATTAAGGTCTTGATAGCATTTTTTTATAAATTATCTTCGCCATTGCACACACACTTCAAAAAGGTGGGCACAAATTTTAGCAGAGCCTAGGGCCACATAAAGTTCAAGTCCGCCTCTGGTCAATATCAATCTCAATGTGACTATGGATAAACTCTTTATTGAAAGTCTTTGAGGTTTTTAATTCAAGAAAATAGTTATGCAACTATCCACCACTGGTCTAGACTCTAACGGCCGTATTCTTCATCCGGTTTCAATTCCGATTTAAAAGGTTCTTTAATGTGTGCACTGAGAAATAGGATGATATGAATTCGGATAATTTTAAACCATCTCAGAATTGTCGAAAATCAAGGTTTCGTGCGTGCCGCAAATCGACATAGGTTATCGTTTGCACAATGCACATTCATTTAAAAATACCGTGCCAATATTTTTGATGCTAAAAACAAATTTTGGTGGTTATAGCATGCAAAATTTAAACAGACTTCAACCATATTGGCAACTAAAAAAAGGATTTTAGGATGAAATTCGATTCTCACTTGAAGAAAATACAGAATTGTTCGGTTTAAGGACAAAACTGTAACTGCACTCATTGAATGCAACATTTTCAGTAGAAAACAAAAACACAATTAGTTAAAAAAAAAAAACGGTTTTAGTTTTTAAAAAAATTGAGAGTTCGATGATGTTATTAATTTGTTTTATTCTTTTGTTGCGGTTTTTATTAACTTCGTAACTTTGTTTAAAAAAAATGTTTTAGTTTGATTTAATAATACGGTTGTTATTTTCAAAAACACCTCTTATGGTATTTTATGTCTGATTCAAATATCAAGCGGTTCAATTGTAAATTGTTTAACACGAGACTTCCAGACAAGCACAATGTACAGATGGATGGATAACATCTCATCTAATCAAAAAAAAATTTAAATTATAGATGGTGCATGTTTCATTAATTAATTTATTAAATTATTTATTTGTTATTTGTTATAAATGTTTTCTCAATTGTTAATTTTTCATCAAGTATATCACGTAAGTGATTAGATATATGCTAAATGGCTTACCCCTAAAATCTCTGTTTGAAGGGATGAAATGGAATCTCTTAGTTGTTTTTTAAATACGAATCTAATACACGAGTTGAAAGCTCGTTTCAAAATGCTTTCAGACCTGCAACATTTTTTTTAGAGACAATAACATCTCCGTAGCAAAAGTGAGGCATAATTAGAGCACTAAAAAAAACTAGTATAAGTTGAAGTAATCTTTTGGCAGGGCCAAAGGGATCTGAGTACCGAATATACTTTAGCAGAGACATCTTTACAGTGATCTATCCAATTGAAGGTTGAGTTCGTATTAAAACCTAGATTGACAACTGAATCGCTAAAATTGATTTCAGTACCATTCAGAAGCAATGGACCAACATCGTAATTATTACTGTTCCAATTAATAAGTATAGTCTGAGTTTTATCGACATTTAAATTTAAACTATTATCCATTGACCATTGTAGTATGATATTTAAATCTTCATTTATTTTATCAATTCTTTCGGATATATTATTTATTATTATATATTATTGGGATCACATGCAAGATAAATCTGTATGTCATAAGAAGAATGACGAAATTTAGAAGGAAGGTCATTAATAAACATTAATAACAAAATTGGACCCAGCACCGACTCTTGTAGGACACCTTTGGTCACTGGTAGAAAAGTAGAAAGGTAGTCACAAATAGAGACGCACTGTGTTTGGTCAGACAAGTAGCTGTTGATAAGTTTATTTGTGGTATTGTTAAAATGAAAAGCATCTTTTAGTTTAGTATTTAGAAGATTATGATTGACCTTATCAAATGCTTTTGAAAAGT
Organism: Bolitophila cinerea; assembly: GCA_010015015.2. Classification (NCBI taxonomy): domain Eukaryota; kingdom Metazoa; phylum Arthropoda; class Insecta; order Diptera; family Mycetophilidae; genus Bolitophila; species Bolitophila cinerea. Next base: position 8,369 of record JAAAKO020030635.1, on the reverse strand, counting down.
CGAGAAGTACCAAATTTATTGGACTACGATTTGCAAGTGCTACATTAATATCATGATAATTTTTTAAAAGTGCATTTGATATACTGTGTTCCTTGCAAAAACCAAATTGATATTTGAACATGAGATTATTTTTAAAATGGAAGGTTACAATTTGATCTTTTATTATTCTTTTCATTACTTTTGAGATTATGGGCAAAATGCTAATTGGCCAAAATTCCTTACAACTATATGATCTGATTTTTTTTAGGAATAGGTAAAACATTTGCTCGTTTCCAAATATCTGGAAAAGTAGAAATAGTTTATATTGTAAAAAACAATTAGGAATATCATCCAATCCAGCAGCTTTTGATCTTACAAGAGAGAAGGCCTTTAAAACCTCCACTGGCTCTACATTATGGAATAAAAATTTACTCACAAATCGGTTGGAATCGATATTTAGATTACAAATATTTTGATTAGTGTAAATAACTCATTATGAATAATTAGCTATATCTATTAAATGTAGTTTTAATAGTAATTCACATAATATAAATCTGTATATACATTAAAACTATTCTCTCTTTGAGAAATCACAGGTGTACTCACTGAATACCACAATAAAGGTACCCATACCCAGAACAAACGACGTTCCTGTGTTCTCTGTCAGATTCTTATCGTCTGCGCTTCGAATTATCTAATGAAGCAAAGCAAATCCAAGCGCGTGCATAAGTTATTGCATAAATAAAGAGCATAATACGTATTTGTATATAATGTGTTTTTATGTATTACACTACGTTAAAACAGACACACATTAGATGCGGAAAAAACTAAAAAAAAATGGAAACCCGCGAACAGACGAGACGACGGGTTGTGAATGTGTGTGTGAGTGTGTGTGTGTATGTTTTTCTGTGTGCAGTAGAAATTGCGCGCGTAAACGCGAAAAGCGCACTCAAGTAATTTCTAGCGGTTCTTTTTTTGATGTTGCATACAGACTCAACTCAAATAAAACACATTATAGAATATAGAGGAAAATAATAATAATAATAATAATAATAATATGTGTAATGTTTAAATTAAATGTTCCTCATCGCCAGGCTGATTTGTGTTTAAATGGGCTTGCTGTGCCTAGTGAGTTCGTGTGTGTATGTGAAAGAGAGTGCGTACGAGCGAATATGTGTAAGTGTAGTTGTGTTTTTTGTGTGTCTTTTTGTGCCGCTTTTATATAAATCTACAATCCATTATGATCTCTAGAGCGAGGAGTTTGTATTTCTATAAAATATATTTATATTTCTTATGTATATATACAGAATATGTACAATATACATATATTATTTATACATATATATATATATATATATATGCATAACATGTAATAACCTGATGTGCGCAAAAGAACTGTTAAATTCCGCGCGCATAGATCATAGACGATCGAGCCAGCGCATCTTGCATGCGGTCTTATTCTTTTCATGAGAAGTATGTTTATAGTAAAACCGCATTAGTTGAACAATTATTTACACTTTGCTTTATCAGATAAACCTGCTCACAACATACACACACAGACACACACACAAACACACGCACACATATGTTTTAGATTAGATGCGATCGATATCTTCGATTCGTCTCTACTTATAGAATATATATGTATAGCCAAGAACATAGATATTACGTGAGATATCCTCAGGTTGAATTACAGTACGATCATTTAAATTTAATTCTTTCTATTTTCCACATGTATGCTATTTTGTACTAAGTTATTGAAATAAGTTTGAGCTGCAGCTGGAAATTGCAGCGAAGGTAAGTATGCATTTGGATGCATATAGTTAAACGGTTTCTAATATAAAATATATAGTAATTTAATTTTAATACAATCATCGCCAGAAGTGGAAGATAAACAATGAGATTGTCTTTGAATAAACGCAACTATTTGTTTTTTAAAAGTAAAACACTTTTTCCAAGAAACACATTTTACGTGCAAAGACTCGATTGGCGCGGCGTGGCGGCCCGGCCTCGCGCCGGTGAATATAGACTTAATTATAATAACTATATGTGCATTGAATTGTATAGATATACATAAAGAAACAGTTTATATACTCTGTACAAAACAAGCGTGTAAAAATGAATAATTCAGTAATTAAAATGAAAAGTTTTTTTGCTATGTGCGCACTTGCGTTCGTCTTTAATGCACTGATTGTTCTGACAAGCGCACTATTTTTTTTAGATCACTTATCTGCACTCGCAAATGCGACTTTGCGTATTGTATTTAATTTGAATTATATAGTTCTAGGTATAGGTTAGTGTGTATATTTTACATTGTACAATTTTTAATTATTTTATAGAGTATAATTTACAGAATATTTTTATTTTTGGATTGGCTGTGAGTGCTTAAGTAAATAGATTTAAGAGAAGAGAATATCAGTATAGAAATTATCACATAGCCATAATCAGATCATTATCAGGAGCGTGTTGATATCTCGAAAATCAATATCACGACTTGCAAAATAACAAGAAAATCTCGACAAAAAATCACGAATGTCAAAAAAATCTATTAATAAATTATAATGAATTTAACATTATAATTAACTAGCGTTTAGTACGCGGCTTCGCACGGGGTAAAATTTAAATACCACAATATAGGCGAGAAAAATTATTATATATGTAATTATATTTTGGAATAAGTCAGCTTAAGCCGATACTTATACTATACCTCTTTCAGTACAATTACACTGATAGTTATATTTTTTTATTTTCATAAATTCATTTCTAATATATTGTAATAACAGCTTACATTTGTCCTCACTAACCATTTCCACGGGGCTTGTGTGGACAGCCATTTATTTTACTAAATGCTAGTGTGGACACCATTAAAAACTACTAAATAAAAATAGAAAGAGTTCAATTTTATTTAATTTTAATTTTTAATAATAATAATAATAAAAATATAATAAAAGGTTTAATTAATAAAAAATTATCTTATAACTTGATGATCGAGATTTTCCCGGCAGTTGTTCTAGTTGTGGCATCCTTGCCACTATTTCATTTCGGTGGATTTGGCTGGTATGTGGTAAATTGGTATAAGTGAATCTGTCGTTCTTTCTTTTAATAATGTGATGTCGAAATCTTTAGAACCGTGGACAGTGACAATTTTGCCAATATAAAATTCTTTTTGTTTCTTAAGTATAAATTTAACCAAAACCATATCGCTTGGTCAATTAAAAGAAGTGGTTCATTGCTGTCGTCTTCGATTTCATCAAGTCCAGGCTCTTCCTCTGCTTCCAATATAATGTCATTTAAAACATTGTTTTCTAAATCAGACGATTAATTCAATATATATTTTTAATTTGTTTCTTAAAGCGAACGTTCTTTGAAGGTGTTTTTTTTGATTTTTGACTTTCTTCGTTTGTTTTCTCAGGTGTGTCTCGGTAAGAATTGATTACTTCCCTCGTTTTTGATAATTTTTGAGAATTTCTTGGACCGGCTTTTTGAAAATTGCTGATTATTCATGGAATCATTTTAGTTGTCGCGGAAAGAGTTTGTTCTGGAGAAACATCTTCTTGTGATGGATAAGGTATTTTCTTAGGTTGTTCAGTATTAAATGCTGTTTACAAGCCATATCCCAGATTTGTTAAAACAGCTTGTGATACTTTTAGCAAATGCTTTATTGCCAAGTTCAGCCAAATTGTAAATAGTTATGGCACTGCCAGGGTTATTCTTTATCCAGTATATAAATGCTATTTTTCTGCAGATTTGAATGATACATATACACCAACGGGCTTTAGCAAAAGTAATTGATTATCCATGATTAACAGAAATTTACTCATTGTTAAAAAGACCGAAGTTCTTACTAAGTGTTCCAAAACTCTTACAAATAATTCCGCTGTCATCCATCCATTGCTCGACGATAATCCCGGACTTCCAGCAGGAGCACCATATGAAAAAGTCTTTAAATTGTATTCGTGGAAAAATGAATACCGGTGGAATGGTGGTACCAGCAGCACTTACAATGCCACAGAAAAATAAAAACAATTTACCACGTTCATCAGACACAATCTATCTGACCAACTTGCTTTTTACTTATCACTGCAATTACTTGTTCATCAATGTTATAGATTCGATTCAGTAAAAAATGGAATCCATTCATAACTTTGGATTTTTTTAGAAAAATAAATGCATATGACCAAACTAGCCCCATTTCAATTGTCCACACAAACCCCCTCGTGTAGTTTTATACAAAAATTATTAATTTAACTTATTATTATTGTATTGTGGTATTACTTTAGCAAAAAAATATTTAGAAGTATCACTTAAATTACAAAATAAAAAAAAATTACTATTTGCTGCGCAAAACACGTTCTGTCACATTACAAATTAACAGTAAACTAGTTGATAGTTATATTTTGATAAAGAAAGCAAATACCATCTTAAAAAAATGAACAAAATCATCAAATCAAAACGGAGCAAGAACTTGGATTTGTCCACACTAGCCCCATTACCCCGATATATTAAATTTTATTTGTCAATTGCGATTTTTTTAAATTTATTTCAAAATACAATTATTTGAGTACAATTATTTGAGTACAATTATTTAAGTATAATTTTTACATTCTGATGAAGATAGAAAATAAAAATAAATCGTCATCATTTTTGTTGTTAAGCAAAAAAAAGGAATTATGTACACAAAATAAGATCATCGACAAAATGTTTTTTGATCATGTTTTTCCTTTCGTCAAACTTTATTTCTGTATTTTTTTTAGTTTCACAATACATATTTCTTTCTGTGTGAAAAAATTATGCCGATAAAAACAATTAATAACATGCTAATATTAAAAAAAACATATAAATAAAAACACAGATAAAAATTTTAAATTGTGATATAAAAACACGAAATCTTGATGAAAAATTGAATTACTGTTTAAATACATTTCTTTTTAAATGTGCTGATAATAATGTAAACTTGGGCAAAATAAAATAAATGTTTATATTCAATTTTATTATATTTAAAAATAGAAGACATTTTTAAATATTCGTTTTGTGTGGCTTTCATTTTTGTTTAAAGGCGTTTTTTATTTGTTTTATATATTAACTAATAAAAAAACTATATTTGATTTAAAACAATATATAATTTAAATAAAATTTAGATATTGAAATTAAAACTTATGCCATATTATACCACAAATGTTGACAAAAACTGTGTATGTGTAAATAGTTTATAATTTTCACATTTAAAAATGTTTATAGTTCACCAATAAATTGTGCACATTCAACTCATACCAACATTTGTATACATATACAATTATACATTATGCACAATTATACATAGGTACTCGTATTATAGTATGAATTGCATATAATATACTAAAAACATACAAGCTTAACGCATTTCAAACCACGTAATAAATCTATTCAATTGATTGGCTGCGTGATTAATATACTCACTTAATTTAACCCCAAGGTATGTACATTATTCGCACATATACATACACACAAATATATATATACATACACACACACACACACACTCATCGTCTCTATAAAACAAAAATGAATAGAATTTATGCATTATTTATTTTATCGTTTTGTCTTCTGCAGCAAACGAGTGCATTCGAATAATCCTTTTCTTCCTTTTCTTTCTTTTCTTCCTTTTCCGTACACGCCGTTTACGTTTTGCATGTTTAATGTCTATGTGGAAAATTGTTCAGCAATTACACTGTAATTAAATTATATATGATATAAATGTGCATTAGGATGGTCCAAAAATAAAGTGTTGCACAACACAAACAATGAGTGATATTATAATGTTAAATACAAATTTAAGCATTTATTTGATATCCTTTTTTAACATGATTTTAAATAAAGCACTTTTTGTTTAAATGTTTGGTTTTCAGTCAATTACAAAAAAAATATTTAATTCGTTTTCATGGTTTTTAAATACATATATTTTTATGTTTTTTATTTAATTTAATAATTTAATTTAAAGAATAAAATGTATTTAAAGATGCGTAGTGAATATTTTTTTGTACCAAGTAAAATCACTAAAAAATATGTTCATTTTATATATTTAAATTAAATTTAAATGTTTATTATATGATCTTGATATACATAAAAAATATATTAATTTATAATAGTTATTTAAAAACCATTAAAAAAACATCATTTTTTAAAATTAACTGAAATTAAATCCCTAAACGAAAAGCGGCACTTAAAATTATGTTAATAAAAATATCTATATTACAAAAAACTGATTAAATTGTAATTTTACATTATAATATCACTAAATTTATTTTTTACTTATATTTTTGGGCCATACTAATATACATTACATATATTAAATACGAAACGTTTTTTTCTGTATAAGCGTCTGTGTAGCATGTGTAGTGAATGTGTTCGCTTTTGTTGGTGACTTAATTAGAACTATTAGAACTATGAAAGAATAAATTAAATTATAGCCTCTCTGAGTGTTGATAACATAAAAACTACGGAACTAAAAAATACTTGGGACATACAAATTTCGTTGGATAATAAATCGGGTTATTATTTTGTTTTGACCATAAATATTGCAAAAAAAAAAACTATTTAGTGTAAATAAATATCTATTTTTATAAAAAAAATTGTTCCCGACAACGAGCTAGTGGTGGCTCTAAACTGGTTTTCAAGATCTGGGGCTGAAACACTTAGCTCGATTTTACTGTTTTCAATCTACTACTCAACCGTAATTTATACGTGATACCATGGTGTAACCAATGCAACAATTCGTTCGAGTAGACGAGAACGAACTACATGATTGATGCCATAAACCCATGGTTAGGAATCATTTTACAAATATATTTTTAATCGCAGTCGAAAACGTGCTACATGATTCCTACAATGCTTTTGGTCAAAAAATATCTATTATCTAGTTAAACTTACGCCCGTAATTTTACTCGTTATAATGGTGTTTTAAATTTAAAACATGTTTTATTTTTTTAGACCAAAAAAAACTTCTGATTGGCTACTTTTAAAGGTTTCATTTCTTTCATTGGTATTAAAAACCGATTGAAACTCTATGAAAATAAAACACGGTTAACGTAGGTTTTAAGTAAATGTTTTAAATCGCTTTTGATATTTTCACTTTTTTTAATACATTTTTGTGGATTCAATTGAAATGGAAATACGTGCGTGTTGTGGGAAAGAGAACCGAATCAAAGAAACAGGTCCAGCCCGTAGGGCACATACATTCCGTAAACATACTCACTCAGAGAGATCTTCAGAGAAGAGATTAGAATAGTGATCTCGCCATAAATACCTCATTGAGAGCTAAGACAGTGTACCACATCCCCATTTATAAGAGGGATTGTACCACTGATTTAATCCTTTTTTTGGGATTTATATAGGCTTCAATTTAACTTCCGTATCCATGTAAAGGTGTGGCTTAATAGGCATGCAAACCAGTAGATGAGATTTCTATAATTGCCTTTTGGCAGATAATATATGTGCTCTCTGCCACTACATGATAAAATCGTAGGCTGCGAGAGCCTAATTATTGCTAAGAAGAACCTGTGGACCACTTTGAGGGACAACCTACAATTAATTATTTATTTCAAAAACAGAGCGAACATTTCTGAAACTAGGCAACAAAAGTACTGGACGATGCTGTCTGGGCAATTGCCTGCATTCCACAAACTGGTGACAATTGTTCCATCAGGGCATTCCATCTTAGCGGCGCGCCGACTATATAGTGTTTGCACGACCATACTATGTCGCCAATCCTTGCTTTTAACTACTGTTAACTACTGTTAACTACTACGTTCTTCTGAAATGCACTTCTCAAAAAAAAAATGAGAAGATTTCACTCTGGGGTGGGCATTCTTCTCAACTGCCTTCTTGTCAATAATTTCTTGAGACGAATGCACACCCAAGTGTGAATTCTTCTCAATAAATTGTTTTGTGACGAGAATGCACTTGAGAAGAATACACAAATGGCAGTACATTCTTCTCAAAAATATAGGTGACAAGAATACACTAACACTTGACAGGAATGCACAACTCAATGTGATTTTTTTTTTTCAAAAAAATAAATTAAGAAGAATGAATGAAAAGAATGAGAAGAATTAACGTTCTAAAGAAATATCATGTATCAATAACATGTAAAAAATTAGAAGAATTAGTTGCCAAATCGCGATCGTGCACTCTTAACTACCGCTCTTGTGCATTCTTCTCAATAAATTGAATTTGAAAATGGGTGCGTTTATTTATATATGATATATGCATACATGATTTAAAATAATTATATTTATTATATTTAAAAACAAATGAAGGTTAATGTTAGTCGAAGCAATACTCTCTGGTAATTAGTAAATTAATATCTTTAAGCGCGCTGCCGCGCAATTTTATTTAAACAAGAATAGATTAAG
>JAAAKO020030624.1:0-13391 GCA_010015015.2 Bolitophila cinerea | reverse complement strand
AAAATAGTAGCTTGACAACGCATTGCAACGCACGTACAATACACAAGAGTGCGTTTAAAAATATCGAGAGTGCGTTCTAAATGAGTAGCTAAAAATGACACGCTAGCTACTCAAATTTCAGTACAAAATCGCTACCCAGGTTTCCTGTTTTGGAAAGATTTAGGCTCTTAACAGTCTGAATTTAATTTTGCGTGCTCTGTTACTATTAACTAGGCTCAAGGACTGGTAAAAAGCCTCTTATAATTTGTTGGAAATGCCCATATCAACTTTTTTGTTAGGGCAGAATATTATTTTACAGTGTGCTGTCTAGACTGAACCGTCTACGTCGTCATATATCCCGCTGAATTTTTTGTAATCATACATACTCGTGATTTAACAAATGTTTTCAAGCACAAATATAAGCATAAACAATTGACCGCTTCAAACAAGAGTGAATAAAATGAAAACGCTAAAGCATCGCTACATTCTAAAAAACCTCGGCTCAAAACTACTTAGGTGGTCGTTTTCGACTACCTAAGTTACAGCTGGCTCTAAGCTAGAGCAAAATCTAAAATGTCAGCTCTGACTCGTTAGAGTCTGGTGAATTAAACGAATTGTTGCTGTGATTGAAAAAATTCCCGCTCTAAAAGGCAGCTCTAACTTTATAGCCGTGTGAATAAAACGGCCCTTATACTTATTTATTAATGGTCAAAAAGATGGTTAAAAAAAAGGTTATAAACTGTAATTTTCAAAATACATTGGGATCCGTCTATATATTACGTAAAGCTCAATATTATTTATTAGCGTTACGTATTATATAGGGTCATTGAAAAATTCGTATATTCCATAAAAATTCAATCGTCTCTAAAATCGTCCCAATGAGATATTTTTATAAAAACTTTTTTTTAATATCGTTTTAGGTACATTTCTAAATATGTGTAAGATTTCTTTAAGATTGGAGCTGTATTAAAGAATTTTGATTTTTTCAGTTTTTGAAGTTTTTTCATGACCCTGGACGGCCCCTAGTTATTGTGGACAAAAATGTATATAGTTCTTAAATACAAAATTGATGATTTCATAACTCTTAAATCGGTCATTATACATTAAATTTAATTTTTGACAAATCAGTAACTATCAATTTGTGATTATCATTGTAAAAAAAAAACACAAGTAAGAAAACCATGCAAAATTTTGTACTTCAGTTACTTTAAATGTACTCTTAAAGAACATTGGCTTTTGTTCACGTTCACGAAAAACGAAAAAACCTTTAACAAAAACAATATTTAAACTTAAAGGAGCACTAGTTAATTTAAATGAACTTTGAAGTTCTGTATTTTTGGTACCTTGGGCTGCTAGAGAATGATTTGTAAATGAAAATTTGATTTTTGTTTACTAAAATTGAGAAATTTATTTTTGTGTGACTTTCTTTTTTTTGTTTTTCTGATATATTCTTTTTTTCTATAATTTTATATTTGTATAAAAAAAAAAATTTATTTTTGGAACCATTTAATTTTTATAATAAGTTTTTTGCTAGATAGCCTATATAATATGAATTATAATAATAATATGAAAAAAAACTTCAGCTCTCCCCTTAAGAGATTCCTGGATCCGCCACTGTTCGTTTGGTAATTAAAAATTGGGTATGCAATTTATAACTCTAGATGACCAACAATAATCATATTACCGTTTCCTTACAAACTTGCAATTATCAATTATATACTTAATCAATAACAAGAATCATTTATATCCATATTACATAAATTCCTTTCAAACATCTAACTGTTCCAATGTTATCTTATTACATATACGTTGTCATTTCACAATTCAATGCTACACTTTAAGTGTTTATATTGACGTTTATTACAAATATTTATTATTTATACGTCTATTGAATGCGTGTTTTTCAGTGTGTGTGTGTCTGTGTATATACAACCATTTCCGTGTCGACCATGTATGGAGCTTGCGCACATTACATATATATATATATACATATATATGTACACCAAAATGTGTGTACGCCGCCAATGTACCTGCATTTATTAATAGCTTGTATATTTTATTAAATAGAGGTACCTGATTTCTATCAAACCCAGCCGAACCGGGCAGAACCATTCTCACGGCCTCAGAAACTGACACGGAACATTCTAGCTCTTGTGTATGCGCTTATGCTGAGCGTGCGCACAGACACACCCATGTGTAAAGGGCTCGCATTCTCGCAATGATTCTTGCGATTCATTCGCACACAGTCGACGACGATCGATATATTCGCTCGCGCAACATTCATCTGGTGTATGTGTATGTGTGTGTGTGTGTGCTCGCGCATCTTCTCTCGCCTATCTAAGCTTTTAATCGTCGATTATATAACATCAACCGACAGAATGCACCAAGTGCACGAGGTGCATGCTGCACACATACACTCATCCGCGCAGGTAGGCACGCAGCCGATGCAACGAGCACATAAGCTAACCAGCAAAAAAGTGACTTGCGCCGGCCGTGCGCGCGCAATAATTCGCAGTGCGTTATCCACTTTGATTTACGACCCGATCATTTTATTTTATATCACACAAGAGTTATTTATCTCAGCCATCCTCACAGGCGACCCGTGTCGGTGCACTCGAACTGCCTCCACTCACACACTCACACAAACACACACAAAAAGCCAGGCAAAAACGAAAAATAATTATGCTCATTCCAGAAGTATCAATAAACCAAAATCACGACTTCTTTACGATGACACCTGCGATGCGCACGCATACTCACACACACGCTGTTATACGATCAAACGCGTAAATATTGCGCGTGCGCGCTTGCGCCGCGTGCGTTTTGTTTATTTACTCTCTTGCAAACGCACACACACACACACACACACACACACACAGATAAACATAAACACACATAAAAACACATATACACACAGCGGCAGCGATTTATTCATGATGCCCGAAAATAATTCGTAATGACCCAAATATTTTGGCAAATTGATGACTGCAGAAAAACTGCGTGACTGTGGAATGACTTCATTACGGCCGGAGCGGCGCAGCGAGGCGACCGCACGACCGGACGCAGAGACTCAAAACATTTAAAAGAAGACAAAAAAAAAATGATTACGTATATCCACTTGAATTATTACGAAAATGATCTTTAATTTCTTAATTATTTCTCAGGGCAAATGCGAAGATAGAAATCTCGCGAAAACAAGCGCACGTCTGAATGAATCAACTGCATCGCTATATACAAAATTAAATATATAAACAAACAAAAGCTCCTGCAGCATAAATATCAGCAGCGGAGATCGTCAAACTTGTGTGAACTTGCCAGAACGCCCCAAATATTATATATATATATACGTTAACGAGGAATTACTGTATTTACGCATATTATATATTTTAATGCAGACAACGACCTTTTTCTTAGAAGCCCTCCCAAAAATATCTCAATTTCACTCGATCTTCTCGGCGTTGCGTTGTCCAAACGCTTGCGTGCGACTAAATACCACTTTTTAAAAAGGATTGAGTATTTGCGCACGAAACCGTTTGCAATTGTTGTTTTTGTTGTTGATTTGTTGATTTGTGCAATTTGCATGTTTGCCGTTTTTGTTACAGTTATACATGAATATGCGCCCAAACGTAATACTAAAACATTGGAAATGTTCACCTGGGCGGACACAGGTACAAAACATATATGTATCTATAATATTGAGAAATCGTAATCGGTGCCGATTATAATTTTAATCACACATAATCGTTAAAGGCTATATATATATATATATATATAATTGCGCACAGACATTATTAGGTACAGACAATATTGTTCCCATCCAAAGTCGTAATACAACAACAAAAACACCTTTATCGTTATTCACTGAGCATGCTTATTACATATATAACTATATATATTTATACACACACTTTGGAAATCTTTATCGTGTGAACAATTTCTAGAAATTCAGTGTTTTAATTTCGGAGACGCCACTCGGAAGTGATTGAATTAGTATTCCGATGCGCTACGCGTGCTCATAACTTACGAGCGCAGACGTGTGTGTGTGTGTGTGCGCGTCATGTGTTTCCGTTTTGATCCTGTCACGCAGGATTCGTGTGTGTGCGGTGTCTTTGGAATAATAATATTAATAATACGTTGTGGTGTTGATTGTCGAATTTGATATGCGTTTCGGATGCACGAATTGGTAATACATCTTGTGATTCATCCGAATGTTACTCATGCAGTTATTGTTTATGATGGGTTTGTGTGTGTGCATTTGAATAGAATATCGAGTCTTAGGTTGGAGGTTGCAGTTTAAAGAAATGTGTATTTTTAGAAATTACTTACGAGAATATTTAATGCATTTTAATAGGATTAGACAGTTTTTAATACTTTTTTGTTGAAATCACCATTTCAGTAGACTGATGTCTTTTTCCTGCATGCAACCGACCTTTGCTATATTCAATACATCTATATGTCCTAATCTATGTTTATTAGTTCTTTTCATTTTCGACATGTCTAAGTGATGGTCTCGCAAACGTGGATTCCATGGTCTACTGCTCAAAATCGTAATAATTACACCTAATTTGTGACTCATCTCGAGATCTAGAAACTCTTTTTTATATAAAATCTAAAAATGCCACATTTTTATTACAATCTATTTTTTATCTTCACTTAGTATATCGACGATACCTTTCTAGAAAAAAATCGTAACCAACAAAAGTAAATAAAACATAAAGACGTCTGACAACAATACCAAAAATATATATGAAATATTGTAATAACCACAACCAAATTCTCCAACAACAGTTAAAAGCAGCAACACCTAGTCTATGAAATTTGTATGGTGAAAGTGAAAATTTTAAATAATATTTATATTTTTGTGTTATAATAAATATATTTTATATAAAATTTTAAACTAAGACATTTGTTCTTATTTTTGTGGTTGTTGTGACTGTTGCCCTTTTTGGGACGAAATTATGCGTTCGCTGGGGTGCGCTTGTACATATAATAACTTTTTTTTAATATATATACAACAAGTTGAAAACTGTGATTTTCGCTGTCGCATTGCATTTTAAAACACAATTTCCAGGAAATTTTAAAGAACAAGTTGATAGCTAGTAGCTGGTTGAAAACCTCTGGTTCTGCTTAACTTCTAGTGAAGAAAAACTATTTTCAACTTGCTGTTTAACTTGGCAAGTTTAGTTTTTTTGTTTCAACTTGTGATAGTGAAGAAAACGGCCTACTAAACAAAGGTGTCAGATAATATATATTTAAACGATCTTTGTCCTCGATAAAGATAAAATATGATTATCCCTGAGGCATGGACTCACTACTAATCCAGTAACTCAGTAATCAAATGCAACTCGTTTTTAGAGAGGTAAGTCATATTCTACTTTAAATTATGTGATAATATTTAAAAAAATTAAGAAAATGGTCGCAACGACATTAAAATTAAATTGACATTTTTCTTGAACTGCCACAGAAGAGTTTTTCAAAATGTTAAAAAAAGGTATTAAAAACATTCTGTTAAATATTTTTTTGGCATTTCGTTTTTATAAAACAAATTAAAAAATATAAATAAGGTTACACACAAAAACATAAATAGTTTAATTGTATAAACATATATTTAAATAATTTACAATATTTTTAGAATTGGAAAAAAAACTTTTTTGAGTTTAAGCAATTTTGGTCTAGAAAATTATGATAAAATATATTGCAATATTCAATTCAGAACAAAACTAAATACAATGTCATTGACAAAATTATTGCAAAACAAGCAATTTAGAAATTTGAAAATATAAATTAGTACAAAAAGTAACAAAAAAAATATTTTTTTGTTTATAATTTCAATGTAATATTTGCTATGAGAAGCTTAAAAAAGCTTGGAGTTTTCTTATTACATATATTGTCTAATAGGTGGCAGCTATGGAACATTATGTTGACTTTGGGAATAAGCGCACTAGGTTTAAAGAAATTCTGGGTTTTTGCTAGTCTTTTGTATGTTTTTAGCTAATAATAACATCCAAAAAACAAGAAGTCAACTATCACTACTTTCATTTTATTGTAAATAAATTATATTTTAATTATTGAAAATTTTCTAAAAAAAAACCATCAAACCGATCACGAGTTCTTCAGAAACAGCCGAGGCGGCCTCTTGAACTCTTGTAAAATTGACCATCTACTTTCAAAAATTCGGCAAAAAATTGATCTTTTGCAATTTAATCTTAAATCAAATAAAAGTTTTTCGAAAATCGTAAATTAAAAAAATAATAAAATGTGTGTAGTGATTTTTTTTATTAATTTATTAATTATTTTTTATTACTACAAAAAGAAACAATAAAAAAAACAGCAAAAAGTAAATTTATTTTATTTAAATAAATAACCAAGAACAATTTCAATATTGCATTTTTTATCTGAATTTCTTTTTTTATTTATTTAAAATGTATTATATTTTATAAATATTATCTGGTTTGCATTAATAAAGAGAATTTTTTCAAAGTGCTTGGATTTTAGGCGATTCCTTTTGTCGGTAAAAGATTTCCAGCTTTGGAAAAGACTCTTTCACTGGGCACGGACGTAGCTACTAAACACAGATACTTCTTGGCAAGTAATGAAAGCACATGGAACACAAATTCGTGTTATTTCCACCATTCAAGCTGGTCTGTCTCTGTATGTCTAGGCATATGGCTTTTTTGGTTATATTGCCGAAGTTCTGAAATAGCCCAAGAAGATACAGTTGACTTTGCACTAATTTGTAGTATGTTATACTGGTCCCAAATGGATAAAACTGTCGAAAAAGATGCTGCTGGTGCTTACTTAGCGGTAACTTAAGGTTCAGGGGTATTGCTTTATTTATTAAAACAGACATTTTCCGTTTGCAAATTATCTTTTATAATAAAACTAATGTGTTCACTTTTTCTAAACCTGGGGTCTATAAAGGTCGCCGATCCAAGAAATAAGCACTTATCCATGTATGCAAATCTTGTTTGTAGACCGGATGACTGATTTGTGCAAAGATTTCTGGAAGAGCGTCCAGTAATATTTATAGAAAGCATCAGTTGTTTAATCATAACTAATATCTTTTACACAGAAACACTCTTTTCGGCACTTAGTTCCTTGGTAACCTCTTCAAAAGGTTTTAGAATTGAAGAGACTTCTTTTAAGATTGTCCATTCCTCCGATCTAAAAGTACCAGTGCTAGCATGGAGAATTCCAATTGTGGCTTCCAGTTGCTCACGGATTTGGTATAGGCGCTCAAACCTCTCAAACGTCGAATTCCATCGGGTGCATTTTTAACTTTAATGGAATTAAGCCTGGTTTCATCTGTGTCTGAAGCTCATGTAACTTTGTTGCGGAAATGGTGCTACGGTGGAAGTGCTCTATTATTGTTTTGGCTCTGTTTTTTATGGATATAATATCATTAAAACTATCATGGACCACTAAATTTAGTGTATGAGCAACACAACCTAAGCTTTTCCATACGGTTAGCTTTACAGCAGCTAGGATATTGGCAGCGTTATCAGATACCACAGCTATAACTTTCCGCTCAATTTTCCATGTTTTTTGAAAAGATTAACAACTAAACGCGCAAATTATCTGCAGTGTGGCGAACATCAAGCTTATTGCATCCCAACAATGCTGACCAATCCGTTCCAACAAAATGGGCCGTGATAGCCATGAACAATTCAGTATTTATAGACGTCCATGTGTCTGTAGTTAAGTTAGCTGTTTCTAACTGATCTTGGACACTTTTTTAAAACAGATCATATATCATTGGTAAGAGCTGCTGGCTTAAAAAAATGCTTGATGGGATTTCGTAAGATGGAAGAATACCAGCCAGCCAGTCGACGGAAACCAATGTCCTCTACTATTGAGAAAGGTTGTATATCTAATGTAACCATATCCATAATTAATTTGTCGGTATTTTTCTTGATAGTCTGGGTTAGGGGCTGAGATATAAAAGACGAAGTAACCGTTTTTTGCCTTAAGACAGTTGCACGGTCTTGGGAACTGAAACAAGGGGCTGTCTGCACGCGTTCCTTTTTCACCTTTAGCCCTGCCTTGCAATGAAAATGTGTCCTTGCAGAAGTTACCTTGAGATTTCCTTTTTCGAGACTCTTGGCGAAGAAACAAAACAAAAAGAAGAATAAATGAATATAAATCAGAAAAAAGATAGAGCCAACCAGCCAACCATATAAACCCAGCAGGAGACAAATTTGAAAAAAGAAATACATATATCAATCCCAGCAGGACAAATATAGATTTTAGAAACGTATCGAAAAGTATGTACCCGATACTTTTTTTAGTTCCCGATAGTACCAGTAGAAGCAAGTATCGGGTACTTAGCATCGATTTGGCCCATCACTAACGAAAACTAATAATATTACTATAATTGTATTTATTTATATTATTTCTTACACAGATATTTCTTATTTATATAAAAAACATACTATATCCTAATAAATAAATAAAATTTCTATCAACTCTGTTTCATCTTCAAAAAAACAATTCGACCTCCCCAGGAGAAAATTTAATTTACAAACCACATCATATACGAAGTATACGTGTATAGCTTATTGTTATAATCACGTTCGTCTGTTTTGCATCTGTTGGTCGGACGTCGCGTCGCATTATGCTGCATCTCATAAACAACTTTACCGTCTTGCAATGCAATTTCGTTAACTTCACTGCGTGCGCATGCTGCACACAATGTGCAGCACAGCAAAAGCTATGCAGTATAGAGACCGGCTTGCAGCGCTGCATACAATGCACAGAAAATGAAGAAAATGCCAGAAAATGCAGATTACTGCTTGTGTGTGTGTGTGTGTGTGCAGTGCACAAGTTTTTAAATCGCTCATAAACATAAATTGATGCTCGCTACTGGGTTTAATAGTACATGCGCATGAGCTTGTGCGCGCGTCTATCTAAAATTAGCTCGTAAATTGTATTATTATACAAAATTTGCAAAAGAAAATTGCTTATTTGATTTTAACTCGATTTATAGTTAGTAGTCGGTAGTCGGCGAGCAACAGTGTAATATACACACAAGGCGTAATATTCTCTACTATATATAGCGCATATAGACGGAATTCATATATTATATTCGTTTCTCGTAGAACATTATGGGCTTTTGTGTGTGTGTGTGTGTTTTGCACAATCATAATTCAGTCGGGATTCTTTGTTCATGTTTGTTTGTAGATTATTATTATTACAGCATTCACTTGTCGATGCTCTGCTTTGATTAACAAATAAGAGAGGTCAATTTTTCGATGCTAACTCTGAGTGATTTTGATCAAGTCTGGGACATAGTATATATTCTTGAATACGATCGACTATGAAGCGATCGTGAGCGGTGAGCTTGCACAAAAGATATATTTCTGCTGCACTTTACGATTGATTAAATAATTATGTTCTTGATTGTTAGTTGACTCAAGTTGTAAATACGACTCAATAATAGATTATTTGTTTATTTTCGTTCAAAATGAGAAAATGATTAGAAAATATATCTTACTCGATTCGATTAGGAACAAAAATAAACAAACGGCACCTTATGATACCAAGCAATAACACAAAAATGATATCAAAAATATTTTTTTAAAACTAACTTTATAACCTTATGTTATTATTTTGTTTTATTTTTTTTATTATAAAACAGTATTTTTAATTTAAACTCAAATAAATTAATTATAATTGTAAAATGTATTATGGAAATAATAACATTCATTATAAAATGATAAAAAAATTAAATCCATTTAATTTATTACTGTAAATTATAAGTAATTATAGTATTGTAAATATGTATTAAATAATTGTGTTCTATTTTTTAATAGTTTAAGGTATTAGGAAAAATATTATTTATTATTGTAAGAACATAATTTATAACATATATGACCAAACCTTACAAATATTAAAAAAAACTAGTGTTCTGTAATAGACTAAAATAAAACACTAAATATAGTTTTAATTTCAATATTTTTTTAAATAATTTAGTTTTGTGACTTTACTCTTTATTCAATTGAACTTCTCTGACTTTAAAATATATTTTACATGATTTTTTTAAATTTGATAACCTATTATATTAGAATGCGTTAGAATGTTAAGTAGGTGACTACAATTTATTTATTTTTGGACTTATGAGGTTGATATTTTAGCAACACTAAAATTCATATTTTGGAAAATTCTCTCAGAAAAAAGGGACCAAAAAAGCTGTCAATATAAAATTTAAAAAAATATATATACAAATAACAATCGCGTGTGTTACCATAAGTTCAAATTTAATTTTGGTAATGTTAGCCGGCACTACAGTTAACACTTATCAGCTGTCAGGCGTCGGTTGATCGAAGAGAAAAGTACAAAGAAAAGTACATAATTTTAAATCATATTTTTTTAGTTGTTATATATATTTTTATATTAAGTATGTTTCTCGGTTTTTCGTTTTTAAACTACAGCTGCTTTTCATATTGCTTTCAGATTACATATTATATTTTACAGACTTGTTATCTCCTCTACATGATTTACGATGTTTGTTTAATTTAATAATTTGTTTTATATAATTTCTAATTCAATTTCCACTTATTTTTTGATAATTTAGCCCTTGAATTTTATGAGTTATTCGCATGCAAGCGAAAAGAGTCACAAATCACCCCATTTTTTATTTTTGTTTACTTTTTGATTTTTTTTTTATATTTTTATTATAATTTTTTTTTTGAAATGGACGTTTTGAGATTTGTTTTAACAAGTAAAAAAACAAGTAAACCAGTTACCCGGTTTAGTTCAAAAATATAACCAGTCTCGGTAAACAATCCATTTTCAAGTTTATTTTTAAAATACCATACTTTTAAAATCCAGTGATGCAATATATTCAAGCAAAAAAAAAACACTAAAAAGTAACCAAAAAATAAAAAAATAAATATAGAAGCATAAAAATAAAATAAACCAAAAATACGAGAACTATAGATATCAAATTTATAAAATGTTGGGATATTAAGATTATAGAAGCTTCATAAATTTCACATCAGTTAGGCTCACCTAAAGCCGTCGATACATTAAAAATAGATTTGAAATTATTATTAAACAAGTTCAAATATATTTTTTTCGTTTATGCTTTCATGTTTAAAAAACAAGCTAAAACCAAGCAATAAACATGCCAAAAAACAAGTATAAGTCTGGTTATTTTTAATCGGTTAACCGGTTCTTTATGACATTTAAAATGGTTTGTTAAACCGGTTAATTGGTTAAATAGTTACCGGCTTTGCAATCCCTTGTTCCAACCGACGAGGAATTTCCACTTAATTTATATAGCTTAACTAATGGGATTTTTTTTCAGATTTTAAAATAGAATAATTTGAGTGTCTTTATGAACTAAAATTATGTATGGGTCGTTTTTTGTTATAATATGTTAAAAATTGTGTTTTTTGAGTTTATCATAGTGTTATGATTTTATAATTATAAATGGCTTTTTTTTCATATCTAGAATTTTGTTTTGATATCATTGTACTCTTCATTTTGCATTTTTCAGTGGATACAAATCTGAAGAAAATGTGATTTCTAAGAAATGGGTATACATTTTTGTGTTTTTGATATTTTACCTTGTTAGTTTAAAATAAAAGATGTGCAATGGTAATTATATCGAAGGGAAAATTGTATTGGAAGATATAATACTAAGGTCTTTTGTATGGAAAAAAATGAATAAATCATTTGAATATATAATTGATAACATAACCATGAACATAGGAATTACTTTTCACATATAAATACAAAATTAACAACAATAAAAGCAATTGTCGCATAAAAAATGCCATTTTTATAAATAACTACACATTTAAAAAATAAGCAAACATTAAACAATAAAATAGCATTTATAATAGTAAGTGGATACTGATAAATAAATGAAATGCACACTGAAAAATGATCACTTGGGCACTGGAAATAACTCTTTCTATCTCTGTTGTTGTGAAGTTGAAATAATGCACGCAATAATTTTTGCGAAAGAAAGTACCTCTCTTAGGCCAAATACTGCGAAATATCATCGGTTTCTATTGTTTTATTTATTTAATACGTGTAAGTATTTAATTTTTCTTGCACTTTTTCATTTGATTTATGTTAGTTTTTTTATTTATTTTTTCGAAATTGAGAGATTTTTCTAAAAACTATTCGGATATTTTTCGTTTTTTGTTCGACAATATTAATTTGATTCCTGCTTATATGCATCTAAAATTGCAAAAAAACGAATTTGAACTAATGAAATTCTTGTCATGTGTTGCATACTGCTATATATGTATTTTGAAAATTGATATATTAATACTAATTTCAGGGGATTTTTTTATTGCTAATATAAGTAATATATTTATTTATATTTGTTTTTGCTAGAATATAATTAACAAATATTGTAAAAAAGAGAACAACAATTGTTTTAACATTTGTGTGTTTTGTTTGAAAGAGAAATTAATTTGATTTGAAATTCCCCTATTATGGAATTGAGTAAAAACGCTTTTAATAAAATTTTGATTTTTACCAAACGATGCTAGTTTAGCCCCAAATATCGATAGAATTTCGAATATTTTTTTCCAGATTAGACCAGTGTATAATATAAGGAACACCAGCCCTTATGAATTTTTGCGCCTAACCGTATTGAGAAAATGCATTCAAAAATTGTTCAGTATTTTTTAACAAATATCATCGCAAAGATGGTTAATTGAAAAGTAAAAAGACACATAGTGAATATTGTGTTTAGTTAAAAAGTTTTTTTTATTACGATTATTATTTCCAAATAGATGATATTGTAACTAATTAGATACAAGAATAAAAAATTATTAATAAATTATTTAGTGTTTTTTTAATAAATTTAGATGTGAAAATTATGTGTTTAGTATATGGAACACTGGTAAAATATGGTACTAATTTATGATTATTTTGTTAATATCTTACAGTAAATAAAATTGTTGATTTGTTGTTGACGATAACCACAATGGTAATACAAATGTGTGGATATTTTTTTAAGAAAATGTGAATGGTGTTCCAACAGGTGATTTTAAAAATGACCAGACATTTACAAAAATTGTATCTCGGTTTTTAACCGCTTTTTTACTGGTAAAATAATCTCAAAAATTCTATTAATAAAGATGGTGACAGGCAAACTATACATTGTAAAAATCTTCCAAAATCTCTTTTCTCTCTTCTTCTCTTGTGTTTTTGTAAAAAAAAAGAAGAGTGCTGCCCTTGCGCAGCACATGATTGTTGTTGTATACTGAAAATGTTTTGAGGTCTATTTCATGCCGCTATAAAGATAACCAAAGAAAGTAAACAAAAATAAATTAAAATATTAATCTTAATCATTTATTTTTAAATACATTTTTTATGCTCGTAAAATATAAAAGTAAACCAAATATATGAGATGTTTTTATTGAATTTTAAACCAAAAAAAAATTTAT